>BOPN01001705.1:138953-153953 GCA_017312705.2 Penaeus japonicus | reverse complement strand
GGGTCTTGCTGACGATCAGGATTTGCAAGGATGGGGGTATGATAATTGTCCCCAAAGATCAAACCATCCTGTCATTTCCCAGGGAGCGAAGGAGCTCACACATGGAAAGAATGTGAGCACGATCTGGCCAACTGTAAGCCCAAGCCAAAGTGTGGCATTTGTAGCAAGCAACATAACACTGAAGTATGCCACAAGGCACAAAAGAAGGGACAGTCATTTTCTTGCACTTTTGAAATTGGATATACAACCTCTAGCTTTCTTTTTCAGATTTTGCTAAATCTTGAATTTTTCAAATCTATACCATCTTCGTCCAGCCTTGTCTCAAATTTTCCATGTCTAAGGATTTGTTTTATGTTTCCGTAATAACCTCTCTTGTAACTGTATACTTTCGTTCAATGATTTTCCCTGTAATGAATAGAAATTCATATCCCGGAGTTCATCTTTATGTTTTGTGAACTAGATGAAGCATTGACCGCATGTCCAACCCTCTTTCCCTGTTATGTTCTGCCACGTTTTGAGAATGACAATACTCATTCATGATTTCTGGTGGTTTTGCACTACATGGATCAGGTTGCGCGTTGGGATCTAGACTTTCTCGGGCGATTGTGCTGTTTTCTTGCTATAAGAATTTCCCTTCGTAAGTCTCCTTTAGTTGTGGTACTTCCCCTAGACTCCATCGTTTCTTGGATTAGCTTTTGGTAATTTTCTTGTGATCACGAGGATACAAGAGGTAGCATGTAAACTGTAGCTATTGTTGTACTTGCCCCATTTGTTGCGGCTTCATTTGCCTTGAGTTCTACGATGGTGTCTTGCTTTATTTTTTCTTACTTAATAGTGATTTCATTGCTGATGTTGTTATTCCTCCTCCGTTTTCATTTACCTTATCATTCCTACAAATGTAATAGACGTCGAGTCCTTATGTTTGGATTCAGTGATGTATATTACATCTGGTTTATTCGTTTCAATCATTGTCTCTAAATCTGGTAACTTCAAGACTGAACCGTATATTTGTACAAACAATTTCCAGATAATCTTTCGATATTCAGTCTGTCCGCATTGGTATTGTGTAATCTACCCCTTGGGGATCTCTCACCCACCAGGTAATTATATTTTTTCTCGCTGTTCTTTTTTTTTGCTGTTCCTTGGCATCTATGCTCATATTTTCTCATACTCAAAGTTCCTTGTATTTCCTCATGAGAGGCCAGGTTTTAAGTCTTTTTTTTATCACGCCAGAACTACTTGTTTTGTGAAGATGCGTTTTACTTTCAAAGGACGTCCTTTGCCCTTTTCGATTACTCTCATCCTGTGGGAATTCAGGATTTCTAGCCTTGAGGATACCAATAATCAAATTCTTACCTCCGAGCAGCAACTAATCTCTGGAGACAGGTCAAACAGTTATAGTGATGGCCACTATCCGTCGAACAATCATTACCTTAACCAAGGTCAATGAAGAGTCTGAAGCCTGGTCAGATGGCGTATAGAAAAACACGTATGAGACGGGAGGGAGAAATTGCACTGTCCGGCAAAGTACCCACTTCCTGTTCTCCCTGTTCTAGCCTGACCAAGGACTTTTATGTCTTGAAAGGCAAGCTGTCATATTAGAAGAAGTGGCCATTATTTCTAAGTAGTTTGTGATAAGGATAAGGGTAAGATGTCAAAGTATCCATCCAAACTGGCTCAACTTCTATTTAACTAAAGGGCTTAGTCGAATATTATTTTACATGCTGATAAAAAAAAAAATATGTATACACACACACACACACACACACACACACACACACACATATATATATATATATATATATATATATATATATATATATATATATATATATATATATATGATCATTTCGAAGACAAGACCAGTATCTATAATCAAATTAATGTATTAACAAGGCATTTTTATAAAGTACTGTTCGATTGATATGCAGTTTTTGTACAGCAAAATAGTTAGTGGATTAGACTATGTGATTTGAGTGTTTTGCACATTTTGCACTGATGACATGAAGCTCGTTTTGCACCCAAAGCTGCATCCAGTACATATTGTATAGTATACTGATATCTTATGTGTAGTCCGTTTAGTGCAACATACTGCCTCCTCGACAGACCATTATAGACTTCATAAGGGTTGTCCATAGCTGATGTCCAAGCAATACTTTCGTGATACCAGATAGTAACGTGTCCAATCTTTTCCAACTTTTCTGTAGTCCATACCTGATTCTCATAATTTCTTAGACAGCTAATAACACTTTTTTCATTTGATTAAGAAATAATTGTATAGCATAGTGTGGTTCTATATTGGAAAGTGCCAATTTAGCTAACTGGGTCGACTTTGTCACATAATGAAATCCCTATATGAGAGGGTATCCAGTACTGTGGCACTTGCATCCCTTTTCTGGAAGTCTGGGTATTTGGTTCAGAATATTTCTGGATACAATGTTTCCTGGGCAAAATGCAGTGATCCTATGGCGTGTACCCTGGCTGTCGGTAAAGACAGCCAGGCCGCTATCCACTACCTTTCTTTATAGCATGATGTATGGCTATTGATTCGACCTCAATTATGCTTGCCCAGTCTGAAATTCCCACACTTCCCTCAAGTGAAATGTCAAAAATAGGATTCCAATCCCAGCCGCTCCATGAGGGTCAGTGGAGACATCACAGTAGATTGCAAGTGGGGGGGTCGCTATGAAGGGGATGTAGAATATACTCGTCCATATACTCGTGTATATGCATTAGTTCTATAGTTCTATAGGTAGTTTTGTTTCCGAAATATTAAAAGCACCAATGTTTCACACACAGAAGCTGAGTATGGTCTGGGTAGTTGGAGAGCATCAGAGTCGAGCAAACCTGACTCTGCAATTGCTCTCATTTGCTAGATTTTGCGAAATCTGTGATTTGGGTTGAAGCTGCAGGATTTTTTAAAATTCCAAGTGCCGTGTTAGGGGGAAGGTGAATAGCTGACAGAATAGTGGCACAAGTGTCGTCCCTGCACAGGAGCCAGATCTGGTCCACTGGCCGTCTGACATGCCTTCATAGACCTTGTCCCTAACTTGGGCTTGCAAGTACACAATAGATCACTGAAAGTCGATCCACGGTCTGTTTGTCTCCGTGGCTGTCGGAAGTGGACAAGGGGTTGCTCTCGATTACTTTTGGTTGTTTGACACGGCCAGGAAGTCTGATTACACAGGTCTGCCAGGGCTTATATGTGAAGTAATGCGGTCTTAATTTTATTTTGTGATAATGGATAATGACATCGATATGAGGGAAAATGTACTAACAATAAACTTATAGGAATGCGACTACAAGGGTTCTCCTTTTTCTTATATTCCTTCAGTCTACCCGTCTGCTTTCTGTATTAGATATAAGTTTAGTGCTCTCACTTCTAGGAATTAGCAAATGTAAAGGCAGATATCATGATCTGGGGATATGGGTAATCTACACTGTCTAGGTGAAAATTGATTCCAGCCACCATAATGGACCCGGCATTTCAGCTTAACTCTGTGAGATTTGTTATTACAAAAGTAAGCTGCACCCACACCAATATATTTTTGTGTTGTGGTGAGAATGGTGGTAAGTAGATAAGTAATGATTTTAATAATTTAGGGTTTGGGGATAGACTCTTATGACTTCAGTCAATTTGTGTCTGTTCATTGTGCTTTTGAAATACCCCATGTACAATGAATGGTCAGGGTTACAATCCAACGACTGCACTACGTTGCAGTGAGTATATCTTGTAGGATATTAACAGCTATGTATACCATCGAGTAGATATGTATGCCATGGGCCAGAGCTCTCATGATGCCAACAACATCTGATTGTAGTGAGAAGTCGTCGTTGTCTGATAAGCTTTGTCCTTTCGTGCGAAACCGGCACTTGGGAATGATCCGTCTGCGAAGTATGTGATACTACCTGGAGGAATGATATTTCTGATTTACTCTGCCTCTCATCAATCTGGAGGCTAGGTATTGCCTCTTTCTTCTAGTCGAGTTCTTGACCACAGGCTTAGTCATGATATGTGCTCACTGTCCTTGTCCTTGACTAATAATTATTTTCTAGAGCAGAGGAGATTTGCAAACAGCCCATTATCATGATTGAGACATCACCTTCCTTATTAGGTGTCCATGAGCACCTGAATGGACTTACTGAAGAGATGTGCTGCCACCAGATCGATTTAAGTGGCTAGGGAAGATTTGCTTCCTTACAATAGCTCGACGTTTTCGGATCCCCCTGGACACCCAAAACGATCCGGGCAGACTCATTTTGGATTAGCTCAAGCCTGTCTAATGAGTTTGGGTGTAACAGTATTCAGGGAAACAATGTCAATGTGACAGATCGTATGTACATAAAATGCTATTAGGATCTCATGTCCAACTCGAATGCTCTTCCTGCAGTCAAATGCCCTCATGATACTATAATACCAGAAAGTAAGCTTTTGGTATTAGAATAACAGCACCCACTCCAGATCCAGTAACTGGGCATGGAATTTTTAACCTTGGACATCCATTTTCAATGGTCTTCCAGTTCTGGAGAAGGGAAAATATCCACCATGAACAACTGGTTAGTTGCAGGAATGCTATCCTACCCTGCAGTCCTTGGTGGGAAAGGATTGGATAAGGAATCCCATAATTTCCAAGGGCTGAACAGGAACTACTCTTAATTCCCACAGAGAATGTGGTATCTGAATCTGCAAGCCTTTGCTCTAATGAAGGGAAGTCCGTCTACATGAAGATGTTCATTACTGACTTTTGGCGGTGATGGTTGACTGATGTTACTAGTCCACATAGAGTATTTGCTTCGCATATTGTCTCATATCAGTAAAGTAAGTTCGATGGCCAAAAATCTCGCACCATTCCATCCATTTCTCCTGTCTATACCACTTGGCTTGGGACTACTAGGACCTGTATCCTCTTGCTACTTCACCTCCTTTAGCCCCACCTGTGATTTCACGGCAAACACCACATCAGAAAGTTAATTACATCTCTTATGATGTGAAGTTATCCAGAGTCATTTATACCTTTATCTACATTTGTCGCAATGAACTCTGTTCAACAGACAGTGTCCCACTGCCCCAGCACCCGGAGGACGGCCAGTTGCAGCATTCATTGTTGATGGTATATATATATATATATATATATATATATATATATATATATATATATATATATATATATAATAATAAATAAATATATATATAAATATATACATATATAAATATATACATATATAAATATATATACATATATAAATAAATAAATAAATATATATATATATATATATATATATATATATATATATATATATATATATATATATATATATATATATATATATATATATATATATACACACACACACACGTATATATATATATATATATATATATATATATATATATATATATATATATATATATATATATATATATATATATATACACATATATATATATACACATATATGTGTGTGTGTGTGTGTGTGTGTGTGTGTGTGTGTGTGTGTGTGTGTGTGTGTGTGTGTGTGTGTGTGTGTGTGTGTGTGTGTGTGTGTGTGAACTTTCTTGAGTATATCCATGACCGCTCGGCCAAAACCTGCGTGGTCATACACTTCTCTTTTTACTTGCATACTGACTCATACACACACAGAAATGACAGATTCACACATTTTTACTGTCTCGCTAACGAACGGGTGCTGATACCTTAGATAGATTGTGGTAGCCTACCTCTACAATAGCTTGCTTACGCTACACGGTTGATTTCTTTCGGGACATAACAGGGGTATAGTCCAGATGAATCACTTTAAGGCGATAAGAAATTGCCGATTTGGGATTACCCCTTCTTTTCATTATGAGAATGATGTAGGTGTGCCATGAGTTTGGAAAAGTCAGATTTTCCAAATATCATTGTACAATTCTAACAAATTAATTATGGCGTCATGATTAAGATGCTTTATCGTCTCATATCGTATCTCGTCGAGGCCTGGGGATATTGAACTACAGGCTTCTTGGGCTCGGACAAGCTCTTCCGTAGTTAGATTTTGATTGTAATTTAAGACATCTCCTGTCACAAGGTGTAAAGGTTGCCGCTCAGCCGCTTCATCGGTCGTCAGGAATGCGGGATGATAAGTGTCTAAGCTGCCTGTGTAAGAAAACTGCCTAGTGAATGCATTCGCGATGTCAAGTTGAATCGAAATTTGTTCCCTCATATGCGAGGTTAGATATTTTTTATTGAAAGAGGGCCAAACCTGTGATATTGATGTATCAGTATTCATTATAGAAGCGCAGTTTCACTAAGAGTGTCATTTGGCTTGTTTGGTTTTTATACGAGCACTACCTCTCGCTATTTTGTAGTTTCGAAAGTTATCATTTGTGATGTTATTTTTGAATCATCTGTTGGCCCTATTTCGTCCCCACAGCGCCCTGCGGCAATCTGGTGTTCGCCATGGAACCCTATGCTTAACGCTATTTGTCGAGGCCGTAGACATGGTTGCCACTACTGCCTCTAAAATGAAATATTGAATATTGTTTACTATATCTATAGTTTTTTTTTCCTAATAACTTCGATCTTGACGCCCGGTTTGAAGTTGGCCTAGTCTGTTGAAGGCATTTTTGTGTTGTCGCATGTGTAGTGAATGAAAATAAGGTGGCCACTTCCCAACAGTCGCTGTTGTTGTGCCATATACACTTGGCTGCTTTGTTGAAAAGACCAGAGATAGGTCACTAAACCTCAAATTACTATAATAATCGGCCACGCGCGTCGGACCGTAATCCCACCTACAGAACCTGCAACATAAGCATTCAAGCGGCCAACCGACGTTTCTCGTGGGACGTCAAGGCTCGCTTCCCGGGGGCAGGCTTTCTCATTAACCACGACCTCCTCGTTGATGTCGCTGACCGCAAGCTCCTTGAGCGGCAACTTTCCAGGCGACCCCCCTCGGCTGTTGTCCTCACCTCGCCTACATCAACGGGCCCTCCGGTGCACTCCACGCCCATTCCTTGAGAAACTCCAAGCAAGCCTTTGCTGAAGTGGAGCGCATGGGCCTATGCTAGAAAGCATCGAGCCCTTGGGATTCATCTTTGCACCTCGTCAAGAAGCCTGGCTGGACCTGGAGAGCTTGTGTTGACTATCGACGCCAGAACCTCATCACCAAGCCTGACCACTACCCTCTTCCGAGTATGGCGGTCCTCACCTCAACCTCCACAGGAAAATATCTTCTCCAGACTTGGCCACCTGAAGGGTTATTTCCAAGTCCGTGTGCAACCGGAATACGTCCCCAAGATGGCAATGACCACGCCCTTTGGGACATACACCTACTTCACCTTCGGCCTTCGGAATTTAGGGGCAAACCTTTAGCGGCTAATGAATGGCATCCTCAGTAGCCTTTCCTTCTGTCCCTGCTACTTGGGCGACATCCTCATCTTCTCCAGCAACGATACCACCATCTCGAGCAAATCACCAATATACAGCAACTCCTCCGGAACAACAAACTGGTCGCACATTACGACAAGTATCTCTTTTCGGCACCTCCACTGTGGAATTACCCGAACACGAGATCTCCGCAGCCGGCATCCGCCCTCTTCCCTCCAAACTGGAAGCTTTTAAGGACTTTCTGATATGCACCATCATTAAGCATCTCTAGGAATTCATTGGTATGGTCAACTACTACCACCTACTACTTCCCAGCCCTGGTGCATCCCTCACCCTCACCACGGACGCCAGCAGTGCCGCAGTTGGGGCAGTCATCAAGCAATCCAACAGCACATCTCTACTATTGGACTTCTTCAGCAGAGAGGTCAGGTCAAGTTGAAATATAGCACCTTCGACCGCGAACTGCATGCTGTCTAGCTCAGTTCGCCATTTCAGATTCCTTCTGGAAAGGGTCAATTTCACCATCCGCATGGACCATCGGCCCAGGGTCCACGCTTTCTCCAAGGCTGGTTAAACCTGGTCACAGGGTTGGCAGATTCATATCAAGTTGATTTAAATCGTGATTTAAAATCAACGTAATTTTAAAAAAATAATTGATTTAAATTACTCGTTTTATGATATATACAAATGACAAAAGGTTTGTTGTTGGTGGTTTTAAACCTTTAAATCAACAGAATCAAAGATAAGTAAGTAATGAGCTGTGGCTCAATTTTCGTTTAAGTATGTACATGTAAAGTCTTTTTTAAATATGTTTCTTATTTCTTTCTTATTACATTTATCACACAATGTAACACTTTTTTTTAAGAGAACAGTTTGTAAAAAATCACAAATAACATAATGAAGTACAGGATAATAACAAAAGTTTAGCATCCCTAGTAATAGAAGAGCTTTAATAACAATTTTCAAAACTCAAAATAACATTGCCATTTAAATGTTACAAATAGGTACTTTACTATAATAGTTACATTTCCCAAAAAGTTGGCTTTTTCAGCTAAAAGACACGCCTTCCCTGTCTTTTTCAATGTAACCAGGTGACAAAACACTTCCATTTGCTAATCCAAAAATCGAATGGCAAATGGACCACCTCTTGAGGTCATCCATTTTAAAAGAAGACGGCCCAAGAACTGTCACTTGTGCAATTCAACCGGGGGCAAAAATATTGTTCAAAATATAATTATGAGCATTAATTGGGCAAAAATTATGCACTGGCATGCGCTTCTGCATAGTGACGTTCCTGGCAGCATACAGGTACCATTGACAACAATGGTATTTCATAAATAAATCATAAAAATACAACACTGAATTTTCAAGCACTTTCTTTGAAATTCAAGCAAATTTCAAGGACTTTCCAAAGACATATAAGAATCAAGCACTTTTCAAGGACAAAGCCAAATTCAAGCAATTTTCAAGGCTTGCACAATACCTGAAATCCACAAGGGGGGGGGGGGGTTCAACAATGTAACAGGGGGACGAAAATAAAATGGCAATTGCATGCTTGATTCAGTGCACACAAAAAGGCCGGCTTCAAAGACAGCTTTTTGTTTGTAACTGTTGTTACACACATGTAACTATTGTCGCTCATTGACTTTTGTAAAGCTGTGATTAATAACAGTCTCAAATATATTCATCTCTAATTCATTTTTAGTTCTTTAAATAAGTTAAACAATTTTCGCAGCCTCGACAATGCAATAATATGTGCATCATTTTGTAAAACTCAAATGAAAGTAATGATTACTTTTAAAATGATACAAATGTGTACTTTAGTATCTCATGAGGGTCTCTGAAATCAAATTTATGTTCCGTGCTTAGAATAAGAAATCAATGTTCACAGCCTCAACAATGCAAATAATATGTAGATCATTTTGTAAAACTCAAAAAAGTAATCATTAGTTTTTCAATAGCTTTAAAATTTTACAAATAGGTACTATAGTGTCACTCTTCGACTGTTTCCAAGTTGTGTCTAATAACAGCCTCTGATATCCAATTCATGTTCAGTGCTTTGAATATGAAAACAAAATTAGAACAATATAATATATTGTTAAGGACAATGTCATATTCTGCCAAGAACAAATTTATATACTGTTAATTAAGGGCAATGTTAGGAGTAAAATTTTTGATAAGATTAACATTGATGTTATTATTAGGGTAAGATTTCTTTGTAATTGAGCTTGAGATTTTAAAAATATATATCTAAAAAATTATTTAAATAAAAAAACCTGCTTTAAATAAAAATAAATAAAAACACAACCCTGGGCCAACACCCTATCCCGAATCGAATCGGGATTGACTACGACGACCTCGCCACCACCAAAGAGAAGGATCTCTATTGCACATTCATCTCCTTCAGCAGGTCATCTCCTTCAGCAACGACAACCTTACTCTGCTCTGTGATGTAAGCTGTGGCCAACTCTGACCCCTAAGCAATTTCGCAGCAAGGTATTCAACCTGTGGTACTATTATTGAGAAAAGCCACCCTTAATCTCATTAGGGTGATGATCACCCTCCTGGACGGTTATGATGACTCACAAGAGAGGCATGAATACGGACTTGCAGCTATTTCAAAATTAATGCATACTTCGCAGTAGTACAGCAGAACATCCTCAAGTGACTATGGTTCGAAGGAATGAACTACCAAGCATATGCAGAGCTATGAATACAGATAAAGTAAATATCAACAGTCATAGACTATAAATATCAACAGACTTTAAATATAGACTTTAAATATCAACAGACTTTAAACATAGACTTTAAATATCAACAGACTTTAAATATAGACTTTAAATATCAAGACTTTAAACATAGACTTTAAATATCAACAGACTTTAAACATAGACTTTATATATCAACAGACTTTAAACATAGACTTTATATATCAACAGACTTTAAATATAGACTTTAAATATCAACAGTCATAGTCATGGACATTGGCAGACTCAAACTGCTCCCCTACTCCTGCTATCTGAGGAACAAAACTGGAGAAGCCAATGATAGGAAAGGAATATCATTCAGAAAGGAAATCCAGCACAAATTTTTTGATGATTCTGATGAAAAGCTGGTTTTAGGAACAAAAACCAGCAGAGGTGCTATGATATATATGTACTTGCCACTAAGAAGGCCTAATCTTCCCCTGCAGGATTTATGTTGTGCCAACCACTCAACACTTAACCCACTGCGGACGGATGTCATGACATACATGACATAGGAGCTTTGGCCTGACGACAGGCATCATGACGTACATGACGTTCGGGGATTTTGGATCACTGTGCTATTTTATTTTGCTATGAAAAAGGAATGAGTGATAATGGCTTCTGCAGTCATAATAACTATAATTACCGTAACATCGTGCTAGCTTAACGTCCAAAACCTAGATGGCACCACTTTTTCCTAGCACCAGCAGGAGAGAGAGCCTTGAATGGCACCCATCCACGGTCTAGCAAGCACTATCTTTATAGAGCGATGACACACACTAAGTTGACAAACTTTTGCTCAGAAGTACCGCCGATGAAGGATGTGCAGGCAGAACGGGAAGAGGAAGGTGACTCATTCCATACCCAGTGTCTAAAATGTACTCATGTGCCAATATGGATGCCTTTCACTGTGGTACTCACAGTCACAAGCATAGGTTTCATTCCTCTTCCCTATCTCTTCTTGTTATCTTTATTGTAGGTGGTTATATGTTTTGTATTCGCTCATGACAGCACAAAAAAACGAAAAAATAAAGTTGCCTTTTGTCCTCCCATAAAACAGCAATACTTCTATCACATTGAGTATAAAGAAAATAATGAGCTAATATGGATAATATACTACAATTTTAGTCTACTGCAGCACTGGTAGAGCCTGTCATATGGCACATATAAGTCTCTAAACTCAATAAAACATACAAAAAAATAAAACACAAAAAATGCTCTAGTTTTACAATGAATGACTGAAAGAGAGTGGAAAGATTCAAATTATAATGCTTCAAGCAGTCTCTCTTTAAAATAAAACCTATCCTGGAGGCTGGGCAAGCAAATTTATCCCCGTCTGCAATGGGTTAATAACAGAGCAGGTGATCTGGTTGTCAATAAAATTACAAGAATGGTTGCAGATGTAGACTTTCCTACCTTCATCACAAGGAACAAGGCAACTACTCCAGGAATTGCCCTTTGCAACAGTGAAGCCCACCAAAATTTCCTCATGCTACCGGGCCCTGCAACCACAAGTGATCATCTGTCCATCATTCTCAAGATATCATCCAACCCAATACTGAAAAGCCTGAACACCATGAGATACAACTTATAAGTTGCTTATTGTGTTGAATTAAAAGAAAACCTCCAAATGAAGCCTGCAGCACTTAAAGAGATTGATGAAAAAGCTCAAAAGTGATATAATGACAATAAAACAACATTTAAACAACATGTACTGAAGATCAGTTACAGGATTATTTTACATTCATGACTGACAACAGAACTGATATGGCTATACTTACAACTGAATAACTTGCAAACCAATGCAGGAATTCAAGGATGGTCAAAAGACTTGTGAGTAAGATACAGAATAATGTAGACAATTCTCATTCAGAAAAGGAAAAAAACAGTAAATGGCCTGCAAGAAAAGTATCTTGGAATCGAAAAGATCCACAGTCCTTTTGGTTAAAAAATATGATGTTCATGGGAAGTGATGACACTAAGAATAGTTTCCTCCTCAATGAATAGAATCAAACGGTCCATAAAGAAGAAACTGTTTCCAGATTACAGAAGAAGAAGACTTTGACAATGATTTCTGGGAGACCATAATCAAGGAAAAGGAAGATACATTGACCTCCTATCTCCAGAAACTGCTACTCCCCACTAATGGCAAAGATCACCCCAAGAGACACCAGACTCACTGTACCAAGTTTCAAGAACAAAAGTGCTCCAGGCAAGAATAAGATCAATACCACAATTCTATAGAATCTTCCCTAACAAGATGTTGCTTCGATTGTTATTCATATACAAAGCTTCTCTTATAGCTTCTCTTATAGAGTTCTTCATAGATGCAAGAATAAGGATACTGAAACCTGGGAAAAATCCAAGAACAGTAAAGAACTACAGACCCATTTCTCTACTGGAAGTCCCAGGAAAAGTTCTCAAAAAGACTGTGAAGTCAAGATGACAAAATTACTGGTCTGCAAAACCCTAGGCAACATGGCTTCAGCCCAAGCAGAGGAAAGTATAAATCATTGCAATAATTTATGGACTTATAGCTAATGCTATGAAGCAAAGGAGTCAAGTAAATGTGGTCCAAGAGATGTGGCCAAAAATCTTTGATAAAGTATGGCACTTGGACCTGAAACTAAAGATAATCAGACTCAAACTTCCGATGCCTTTCACCAAGCTAATAAGTGATTTTCTAGAAGTTAGTAGCACAAGTGAAGCCGCCTCCCTCACCAGTGGAATCCCATGGGGGAGCTGCCTCTTACCAATACTGTTTACAATTTATATAGTAGATCTGCCTGAACCATCACAAGGGAGCAGTCATTATATCTATGCTAATGACAATGACCTCACAGATAATCACATATGAAGGTAAATCAATCAACATGATGGCACACAGGACACTGAGACAATAAACCACAGAGACAATAAACCATTATGAAAGACAGTGGGAGACTTCAGGAAGTAATCCCTGTGGCCAAAATTATATTGTTGCAACTAATAATGGACAAAGAAAACATCGACAGAGGAAAGAAAGATATAAGGTTTCCCCTGACATAAATAAAAGAACACAGAAAGCAAGACATCACCTTACCCAGATAAGATTTCACACTCAAAGCCCTGAAACCAAGCTATACATTTATAAAGCTCTAGTGCAGGGCATTATGAATACCTGCCAGTACTTAACGCAGTTTCAAAAAGGCAGATGATGAAGCTACATGCTATGCAGAACCAAGCAGGCAACTGGGTTCTGAACTTCACCTATCCTCAAGTAGACACTAAACAATAGATCTATGCAAGACTAAGAATCAAGGCGAGCAACAAAAGGCAACAATAACTTCAAAAAAGAATGATTTGGAGCTCAATAATCGTCTACACTCTCGTCCAACAGCCTCACAATGATCAGTAAAAAGGAAGACAAAGAAGTAATCTTCATGGTATCAGGCAAAGGAGACCAAGGAAATAGTAATGAGACAAGAACACAAGACAATATAAATCAAAGATGACCAGCAAGCTATTAAGAAGATAGAAACAGCAAACCTAAGAAGAAAGAAGAACAATGGTCAAGAATATCAGCAATCCTTATGAACATGCAGACAAGGAAGAGGTCCTGCAAGTAAGTTTAACCAAATTTTAATCAAGACCACAAGTAAACCTAAAGAGCTTCACTTTGTCAAGCTTACTTTCGGAGTGCAGCCTGGGCGTGGGTATATGGCTGCATCCCATGGGGGTTGATTTGGGATGCACATGCATGTAATTTCTCCCACTTCTTTCCCCTGGTCTTAGAAACTGTACCCTTTCTCCATCTTTTCTGAGCTTTCCTTCAATCACTTTATCTCTTCACATAGTTCATTTCCACTTTCCCCCCACCCCTTTTTATCACTTCTTCTTACACTTTCCATCTTTCCTATACACTCTCCTTGTACTTCTTTCTTTTGGCTGACCTAAAATAAAAAACTGATACTTTCTTCAACTTTGCTCAACTTTCTCACCCTCACTTTAACTCCTACCAAATTTCCTTTCCACTATCCCTCCAGCTCCTTTCACCACTTCCTTTTCCACTTTTCATATTAACCCAAATGCTCCGGGTCATTGATAACTGGCGCGCGATGCACTTCCGGGAGGCTACCGCGTAAGCATAAACTCATTCCGGGGTCTTATCTTATCTTATGACGCCCGGCATTGAGGTGCCGTCACCTTACATGACGACCGGAGTTTGGGCCAAGAAGGTGCCATCTTCACTGCATGCCATCCGGAGGATTTGGGTTTAAAAAAAATTAAATAAATAAAAAAATAATCAAGTATGTGAACAAATAAATCTTTAACCCTTACTCCTGACCAGTATTCACCACCAAATTCAAGATTAAGACTAAGTATAAAAAGTCATTCCTTCCTCAAGATTCCAGAGCTCTAAGATCCCAAGATGCAACATACAACCTCTCCCTGAGTTTTCAAGTGGACATTCCTGTATAATAAAGAGATAAGCAGATAGTCTCATCCTCCCACTACTGCACATACTCCTTATTAATTTTCCCAACTTTTCTTCATCTCAACTCTTCGTCAAACTTACTTGTCACCACTTCCACCTCAGTGGGAGTGTTCAGTCCAGTCCAAAAGGACCAGATCAGAATCACTGATCAACTTTACTACTTGCTCATCTTTACCATCCACCCGCAGGGTACCCCATAATGCATGGTGAGTATTAAAATCACCAAAAATTGATTGATTTTGCAGATATGAAAAAGCTAACCAGAAATAACCATATCATCTGGTAGGCAATAAACTGAATATGAAGTCTGATACGTGTTACTGAATTTTACTTTGCTTGTGAAACAACATTCCAAAGAATAATTAAACCTTTTCCGACGGGGCACGGTGATAAGTGAAAACCCCTACACCGG
>BOPN01001705.1:121453-133953 GCA_017312705.2 Penaeus japonicus | reverse complement strand
GTAAAATCAAATGTGGTTGACCAAGAAATAAAATAAAGTAAAAAATTACTAATGCAATACTTAGTAGTAGGCGAAAATACGTCCCGTCGTGAATGGGATAAACATAATGTTAATATCAGCAGCACCATCTACAAATATAATACCTGGTAATAATATCCTCTTAGTTCAGTAAAAGCATAATTTACAACTGAATAACTATGATTTTACATTACGTTCCCAATGATGAATTCCATTTATGATACAGTTAATTAATGCAAATTACATCATTAACCTTCTAGGATGTATTCCTATAATGCTTAATCTTTGCATGAAGCAAGTCCCAAAGAGGGCTTTCATCAATACAATAAAGTCATAAATAATACTAAAAAACTTACAGTTGAGTAATATTCCCCTAAGGAATCTGCAATTTCTCTTGTCGTTATAACAGCCCCCATTGGGTGACCATTTCCTAATGGTTTGCCGATACAAACTATATCAGGAATCACACCATAATGCTGTAAAAAAAAAAAAAATCAGAAGAATTAGAATTATGCACTGTCTATTATGATTTTGTTTTATCCTTTTTTTTTCTACACATAGGATGGTTCCTTAAATGCTTAGTGACAAAGAAGTCAATTAACCCATTGCGGACAGGTGTCATGACACACACGACATTCAGGGATTTTGGATCACTGTGCTTTTTTATTGTGCTATGAGTAAGGAGTGAGTGATGATGACAATTGCAGTCATAATTACTATAATTACTGTAATATAAAGGAAACCTAACATCCAAAACCTAGATGGCACCACTTTCTTCTGGCATCAGTGGGAGAGAGAGCCTTGAATGGCACCTATCTGGGGTCTCTAACAAGCACTATCTTTATAGAGTGATGGCACACAGCAAGTTCCTGACCTCTTCTTCTAAAGT
Source organism: Penaeus japonicus (assembly GCA_017312705.2). NCBI lineage: Eukaryota > Metazoa > Arthropoda > Malacostraca > Decapoda > Penaeidae > Penaeus > Penaeus japonicus. The sequence continues at coordinate 133,046 of BOPN01001705.1, read as the reverse complement.
ACTGCCAATGAAGTATATACAGGTAGAACAAGAAGAATAAGGTGACTAAAACCATAGTCAGTGTCTAAAATGTGCTCCTGTGCCAATAGGGATGCATTTTACTGTAGCAAACACAGTCATAAGCACAAGTTTCCTTTCTCTTCCTTACCTATTGTTATTTTCATTGTAGATGGTTAAATGTTTTGTTTTCGTTGTAAAGCACTGATATTGCATATTGTGTGACCTGAGACACTGATTATACTTTTCTATTTAATTCAATGCTATATTGCTAGCAGTCTGATCTGACATATCCTGTTTCCCATGTCTACTTCAGCCTCTAAACTGCAGCCGCCCTGGCATAGAAAACAACTCGAAGGTTGTATTTAAGAAGGACACAGGAGGAACCCAAGGGAGATCAGACAGAGACAAGGGACAGACGGAGAGATCAGGCAAGGCAAACATCCCTGACCTCCGGCCGTAGGCCTGAGCCAAGTGTACAACCAAGTCCACCAATAAAAAACATGACACATGAACATCTGTCTGTTTTATCCACTGGATACAACAGGTGAAGCTAGTGGATCACAACCGGTGGCAGCTATAGGCTTGCAACTAGCGGCATCAAAAGGCATACATTCGTTCATGACTACACAAATACGAAAAAGTAAAGTTGCTTTTTGTCCTCCCATAAAACAGCAATACTTCTATCACACTGAGAATAAAGAAAATAATGAACTGATATGGATGATATGAGTCAAAGTATGTTGTGTAAAGCTGCCTCACTCTGAAATAAACCCATCCTGGAGACTGGGCAAGCTGTCTACAATGGGTTAATATGCCTATCTGATCTAATTTGTTTATCCTTTTTTCATGGGGGTGTTATTGCAATCATTATTGTTGTCAACATTATGAGGATGGTAATGATAATAATAGTAATTTTAGTAAACCTGTGAGGTCATGCAAGCCTATTAAACTTAATACTTTTACTCTTTTCCAAAAAATAGGATATTTCCATACCAATAATTGCTTGACTGAAAGTAAGTAATACCCAACTTCCTGATATGGTTACATAGTAACTATCATCACATGTAATAATACATGGTGTCTCTACTATTTAAATATTAGATCTGAGTCTAGGTTGTGATTTTGCCCAAAATTAAATGTTCTACTTAGCAACTATTGAGGCCAATCTGAATCTAGAATCAGGTTTTAGCAGATCCAAACCTACCTTGGGAGTGGACTTAATTAGTGATAATTTTGACATGCAAGTTTATAATACAAACAGTGCAAACAACAACAAAGTGCCAGGGAGATGTAGAAGACTACAGAAATCCTGTAAATAGATTATGTTTCTTTTCTGTTAACCTTTCCATAACAAGTATTTTTCATGGGGTAAGATCACTTTTGTGCCACATTTGTCCTTTTGCTGAAATTAAGCTATTCATTTCTGCAGTTGTGTAACTAGGGCATCATACCATATGCTAATGAGTATCACTTTACTAATATATCATATATACTCTACCATACCAAACCATAAATCTAGAAAATAAGAGAAAATACAAACATCTTAAAATGGCCAGCCAAGCTGGGCTGGGCATCTCTGATGGGATAATCAAAGAATTAAAGAGCTTTTGTTATTGTTAGCTTTGCACATGCTGAACTTTAACACACTCAAGAGGTTCATTAACCTATTGAGAATAATATATATATATATAACATGTTTTTTGATGCTGCACTAAGAGATTGCTCCCACTTTCCATTGGTATTTTCACATAGAAGTGAAGAATATAGGCAAAGTTCAATAAAGTAAAACTAGAAAGACATTACTGTAACATGTTTTTCGACTGAAATAATTCCTCTGAACATGGCAATATTTTTACATCCCTTTACATTGTAGACACATTCATGAAAACAATATGAATAGGGTAGGTGAAAAATGCTCTGAGAGATTCATCAAGGCCCTGTGCAGTGAGAAAACAACCCTGCATGAAGCATCACGCGCTTGTTATCTTCCCGCCGTAAGCGGGAGTAGGCGAAAATACGTCCCGTCGTGAATGGGATAAACATAATGTTAATATCAGCAGCACCATCTACAAATATAATACCTGGTAATAATATCCTCTTAGTTCAGTAAAAGCATAATTTACAACTGAATAACTATGATTTTACATTACGTTCCCAATGATGAATTCCATTTATGATACAGTTAATTAATGCAAATTACATCATTAACCTTCTAGGATGTATTCCTATAATGCTTAATCTTTGCATGAAGCAAGTCCCAAAGAGGGCTTTCATCAATACAATAAAGTCATAAATAATACTAAAAAACTTACAGTTGAGTAATATTCCCCTAAGGAATCTGCAATTTCTCTTGTCGTTATAACAGCCCCCATTGGGTGACCATTTCCTAATGGTTTGCCGATACAAACTATATCAGGAATCACACCATAATGCTGTAAAAAATATATGTACCTAGAACACATATGTATGTACGTATATATATATATATATATATATATATATATATATATATATATATATATATATATATATATATATACATATATATTTATTTATATATATATACATATATATATATATATATATATATATATATATATATATATATATATATATATATATATATATATAATAATATATATATATATATATATATATATATATATATATATATATATATATATATATATATATATATATATATATATATATATATATATATATATATATATATATATATATATATATATATATATATATATATATATACATATATATATATATATATATATATTTATATCTATATATATATGTATATATATATATATATATATATATATATATATATATATATATATATATATATAAATATATATATAAATACATATATATATACATATACATATATGTATAAATTTGTATATATATATATATATATATATATATATATATATATATATATATATATATATATATATATATATGTATATATATATATATATATATATATATATATATATATATATATATATATATATATATATACATATATATATATATAAATATATATAAATATATACATACATATATATATATGTATATATACATGTATATATGCATGTATATACACACACACACGCACACACACACACACACACACATACATGCACACACACACACACACACACACACACACATACACATACACACACACACACACACACACACACACACACACACACACACACACACACACACACACACACACACACATACACACACACACACATATTTATATATATACATATATATATATATATATATATATATATATATATATATATATATATATATATATATATATATATATATATATATACATGTGTTCTAGGTACATATATAAACACACATAATTATGTTTCAAATTTTCATTACCAATGAAAAGTCTAGGAAAAAGGTTTAAGAACAGAGATGAGAGCAGTAGTTTGTGTACAGATACTAATACATATACCTCTTTTATACATCTATAAGCAAATCTATCAATTTACTACCAATTAATACATTTTTTAAACAGTTCAATACCTCAAATGCCCAGAAATACTCTCCTGTTCGTCCTAGACCTGTCTGCACCTCATCTGCTATACAAACACCTCCAATTTCATGGATCAAACTGAAAGCAAATAAAATTGAACATTTCATATAAAATAACAGATACGAATTACTATATAACATAGACAAAATCTAAAGGATAAAAAATATTTAATAGTATTTGCTCCCTTAAACAAGAGAATGTTAAATTAATCTAATTTTCAGAAATGTAGCAAAATAATTTTAGTTAGAACATATTCCCCTAATCAAATCTTCATTTTAAGTAGAGAATGATAACTCATGGTCAACTATCTTGATAAGTTTTGCAATGTTCATTCAATGCCCCTATTTACTGATTTCCATCTTTGGCTTTTCCTATCCCAAAGCAATGTCACAAGCCATCAATCAACAATCAGGAAAATCATGGTTCATCTCCATAATTCCTTTCAATATACAAGCATAGCTTTGATCACCATTCAAAACATAATTGTACATATCAGTCAGCCAGTCATACTTTAGACCATTGAATAAACACCTACTTATACAAGAGTCTGAAGTAATTTCTTGGAGGAACAATGACGCCACAATTGACCACTATTGATTCCGAGACAAAACAAGCTATTTTCCTGTTACTTCTACTGGCTTGGTGAATGATACGTTCTGCTTCCTTCACATACTTCTCAGCTGTAAAAAAGATAATGGTCAAATAATCACTTCTGTAGAGGATGTTCCCTAAAATGTTCATAATATATCAAAGGAGGTGTAGTGTGCATGTTTTCTGTTACTGGTATACACAAGGACAATTACATATGTGTTTCATGTAATTCCAATGCAATTCAACACTGATAGAATGCCGAAGCAGAGGTGCTCATTTAATGGAACTGTTCCTTCCCTGCCCACCAGCTGTTGTATTTAGGAATTTCTATCATGTTTAACATGACAAAGGAGTTGTGGACACTATTTGAATGCCAAGATATATGGAGTCTATTTATTACAGAAGCCACTGGAGGGGCCTATTAATTTTTAAATTTCTCTGACATTATAGCTGAAATATGTTTGGCCTTTAACTATCAACGTTTGTTCTGAAGACATAGTTTACAAAACATCTGGTGCTGAGGTCCAAAACTGATTATATGGATTTTCCACCTAAAAGGAACATGCCTTTCCAATTACCTCACATGTGTGACAGCTGCTCATTTTCTAGACAATATGCATGTGTTAACATACGAAGCCCACTCTAATCCTTTCATATAAATGGCATTCTAGGTCGCCCTGTTGCTTTACAACAGTGCATCTGATTAGAAAGGGAGGAGTGCCTATAATACATTCATTTTAAAACATATTTGAATCAAAGATTTCACTATATAATCAAGCTCACCCCTAGTCCCTTAACCATTTCTGTCCACCATACCTCCTCTAATGGTTACTTTACAATTACATTCCTTAACCCGATGACGACGGTGTGTCACACTCGTGTGACACAGCTAAATTCCCGATACCGGGGCGTCATGCCAGTGTGACATTTCCAATGCAATATTGCAATGGCCTGGTGTAGGGGTTTTCGCGTAGCACGTGCCCCGTCGTTAAAAGGGTTAATACGATAACACCAAGTGACAAGATATCATGTCAAGTGGTGGCAGGACCAGCTGCTGGGGATAAGATATTTTGTCATGGATACCCTCCAGGCCGGCGTGCTGGGTAATCGGGCACGTAGCACTTGGCCGTTGGCAAGTAGCCAGAGGCGTTAGGCTTATGTGTTTGAAATAAAACTCTAAGTTTAAGAAAAAAAAAAAAAATCTAAGTATAGCTGTTTTAATTCCACAGACTGTGTGCCAAGGCCTGATCAAAGGGCATTAATCAATGTCTGGTTCCAGATGTAGAAAAGACTTAAGCAAATTAATTTATGCAATCATCGCTAGAAAATTGACCATTCAGCAGTGGTATTCTTGACAACTGATTTGATTAGGTTCATGTGGGTTGGGGTGAGCTTTGAGTAAAGATACTTAAAACTGAGCTAGGAATGGTTTTGAAAACCTATGCATCAAAAGAATAAGTTATGCTAACTTTAGGTCCTATACAATATCAACCTACTGGATGCAATGCACCTATTTTTGAGTTTGGACCACAAAAAGAAATACACACATACACATATAAATTTATACATATTTATATTTATATTTATATTTATATATATACACATACACATGTATATACATGTGTATACATACATATGTATAAATATATATGTATACATAAATATATATACATTATATATATATATATATATATATATATATATATATATATATATATATATATATATATATATATATATATATATATATATGTATATATATTTATATAAATACACACATGTATGTATCATGTATAATTTTTTTTTTTTTTTTTTCTGAAGTATAGGATTATTTTTTTCTCATTTCCTCTCATATGTTATGAAAAAAGAGTTACTTATCATTCATGGAGGATAATTTTTTTTCACTCTTTGAGAGGTTCCTGGTCCCATTTGGACATCCCCAATATCAATCCCTCCAGCTATGCAAGTCAGTCATCATGCAGACTGAGAGATTTCTTCCTTCTCATTTATCTTTACAAGCAAACTAATTGTCATGTCGTTATGCAGAAAAAAAAAGTTTAGATAAATACTGAAAAATAAATGCATAATACTGACTACTTCCAACTTCATTTTTCTCTTAACCCATTCACACCGGGGCTATTTCGGCTCTAAATGGTCAGAAAGCCTGGATATTTGAATGCATAAGCCTAATGCCTTGGGATTCTTGGGCGCACTAGCCACGAGCGAACGTTGTACAGCTGCCCACCCAGCGCGCCGACATTGACTAAATATCTTGTCTCCAGCATGACCCAAAAATCACTGAATGTGATAGCAAGTCAACCAGCGCGAATGGGTTAATAATGTTTTTGCTCCCTTAGCAAGCAATAAATCAATTTCAGCTTAAGTAATTTCAAATCTGGTTATACTGTTGAAAAGAGAAACAATATAAACATGTAGTTAACCCGTTGCCGACAGGGGATAGATTTGCTTACACTGTCTCCAGGATGGGTTTTATTTCTAAGCAAGGCAGCTTCTGCAACATATTTTGATTTTTCCCACTCCCTGTTAGTCCCTCATTGTAGAGCTAGAGCCATTTTTGTATTTTGTTTTTTTGTGTGTTTTAGTGTTTTTAGAAATTTATATTTGTCATATCACAGGCTCCATCAATTCTGCAGTTGACTAAAATTGTAGTTCAGGGTCCATATCAACTCATTTTTTTTCTTTATACTCGATGTGATAAAAGTATTGCTGTTTTAGGGGAGGACAAAAAGCAACTTTATTTTTTTGCATTTGTGTGCTGTCACGAACGAACATGAAACTTATAACCATCCAAAATGAAGAAGTAGGGAAGAGGAAGGATATTTGTGTTTTTGACAGTGAGTGCCACAATAAAAGGCATCCATACTGGCACAGGGGCACATTATATGCATTGGGCATGGTGTGAGTCACCTTCCTCCTCTTGTTCTGCCTGCACATCTTTCATCTGCGGTACTTTAGAGCAAGAGGTCGGGAACTTGCTATGTGCCATCACTCTATAGAGATAGTGCTTGCTAGAGACCGTAGATGGGTGCCATTCAAGGCTCTCTCTCCTGCTGGTGCTAGGAGAAAGTGGTGCCATCTAGGTTTTGTAAGTGAGTTGAAAACCATTTTGCTTAGTATTACGGCAGTTATAATAATTATGACTGCAATTGTCAACATCACTCACTCATTACTTATAGTACAATAAAATAACATAGTGATCCAAAATCCCCGAACGCCATGACGCCCATTGTCAGGCAAGAGGTCCTGTGCCATGTATGACAAGAAAACACGTCATCCGTCGTTAACGGGTTAATTGTATTTTTCATTTTTGCATTCCTTATTCTTATCTATTACTATCATTATCATCATCATAATTACTATCACTTTTTCTCTTTTTTATGACAAATATAATTGTTTCATGTATATGGAGGGTATATAAAAAAAAAAAACTTTTTCTGATCACATAGTAGATTATTAATTCCTTTTCTTTATCACTCAAAAATAATGAATAGATATATGATTTTTTCCATAGTTATCTATCAATATGGTTTTTGCTCCTAAATTCATATCATCTGAAAATATGTACAGTAACTTAAAATAATTGATGCAAAATTTCCTGAATGATTTTCCCTCAGCTTATTCAAATAATCAAGATATGAACAATCAATTTATCTTTGATGCAATTTTCATTCTCTTTCTGCATGAGTAACATATGTTCCTTTCAAAAAATCAAATTGTTTTGAAGTTTTGAAGAAAATCTTGAAATTGGGAATTTTTATTCCACAGAAGAAACAGCTTATTCTTTTCCTTTAATAAACAAATAACACTAAGAAGTGGTAACCAAGTAACACAGCAGGATCTTGTTTGGGGTAGGTTAGCCACCCTGACCTATAGGTATTGCAAAAGTCTTTCATAATATGGGAAGGGTCAGAGATGCTAAATAATGAGAAAATAGGAAAAAATACTTCCTTTTCATAAACTATGGCCATTTCTATGATGAGTTTACTTTGAGTATATTGTACTGTCAGAAAAGGCTTCTTTGCCTGAAAATATCACAAAAAGCTTGTTTGGTAAAAAACAATTTTGGTAAAGGTTAAAATAATGATGATAATAATAATAATAATAATAATAATAATAATAATAATAATAAATATATATATATATATATATATATATATATATATATATATATATATATATATAAATAAATAAATAAATTGTGATAAAGGTTCACGTATGTTTCTATTTCCAGGTACAATAAGTTTAAGAAAATATAAAAAAATATTGTAATTCTCCTTATACAGCAGCCTACAAACTGGTTTGGGTAATCACATCACATAGAGTGCAATTTTCTTTTTACATAAAATGAAACTGGAGACCAACAGAAGTTGTTTTTTATACTGCAACAGTTGCATGCTTGATATTTATCAATCCATTGAAGGATATACCTGACTGGTTATACCTGATATAGTCTGCTGGTACAACTGTTCATTGTCCAAAGGCATTTCTACATCAGAGGATCTTGGGGCATGAGGAGGAGACAATTTTGTAATTGCTGCTTTGATTTGTTAGCATTATTATTATTTGTTAAATGATGAATTGTTCATCTTGATTCTTGCCTTTTTAGTAATCATGAAATAACTATTTGTAAGAGGGGCATTTCATATATTTGGCAATATGTGATTCCTTGGAGTGATCTTTATCCTTAGTTGGTCGTTGGGATATAGTCTGGTTATTGGTTTTTTGGTTACTTTTTCCACTTCAGAGAGAATTTTTATTTTGTGTATTCTTTTATCTTACTCGCAAGATTTTTGTTCATACATGAATTCCTGCATAATTTTGCAGGTTATTCTACCGAAGGCCTAGATGTCTCGGTGCTGGTGTGTGAATCAATATGGATGGTTTTTGTAGTTGGCTTTTGGTACATGTGTTTTTCTGGCAATGTTTCAATATTTCTATAATTAATTTTCTATTTCTATGACTAGCTTTTCATCTAAATCATCGTGAATCTTATGTTTGATTTCTCTTCTAGGGCTTGCCATTTCTATCATTTGCTTCTCTGTTTCTTTTCCTCAAATAGCAAGAATAGGGGAATAGTTTGAGCCTTTTTGTGTCCTTTAGTTCACAACTGTTGATATGACAACATTCCATTCTTTGCTCTGTACATGCGTGATAGTTTATTTCTTCAATTTGTAGTTCACTTAAGGATGTTCTACTGTATTAATGTGATGGACTTATTCTTTTAGGTTTAGCTGCCAGTCCATCTTCATCCCTCACTTGGGAGTCATCATAACCATTCCTTTCTTCTTCCTGAAGAATTCAGGGGCCAAGAGAGTGATGAATATCTCTTGAGATTAAAGGTGGCCTCCTTAATTCTCCTGTCTATGGAGTTGGCACACTTATCAGTTTTTCAGGTACTGATTGCTGTATGAATATTTCATCCTGTCACCGTGATGTATTTGACAACATCTGCATCGTTGTTTGCCTTTCGTATAAACTTATCATCTGCTATGTTAAAGGGCTACTCCAAGTGATTTGCCCCATGCTTCTTTTGCCCTTTTTCGGTTCTTGCAATTTTAGGGGGTTACACCCTTACATACTGGCCTGTTGAGGTAATAGGCTCTTCCAGTGGTGGCATCTCTTCCAATACAGGCAGCACACCTGTTTCTTCCTTCCGTTAACGGAAAAGTTTAATAGGTTCCCAGTCTGTTAAGGTTTATGCTGCCAGAAATGTCACAGGCCCCATCCACTTTTTTGATGTGCAAGTACAGAGCATACCATCAGAGGTAAAGCATTCAGGTGTGAATTATATTTTTATTTAATTATCAATACACCATGATAGATGGAATTCATTAGCTATTTTACAATTATTTAGTAGAAAAATAAAACAGAAATATGATCAGTATGCCACAAACCTCTTGAAATCACTACTACATTGTTACTTTTGTTGATTGTTTTCCATTCGACTTTAATACTGCATATGATTTCCTATTAATTTATATTTAAATTGAAACCATAGCATGAGTGATGTATATATATATTTCTGAAAGAAGTGAATTCAAATGTTATGACAAATACTAATTACTCTATCACTGAAAGCAGCCAAAGACAGATAATTCATTGACGAATATGGCTAGAAAATGCTTCTACCAGGGAGAAAGTTGCTCTATGAAACCTGAATATGATGGTAATAGATTACTCTAATTACCACACATATGTAATAAAGAATGGTGTCAAACACAGCAGATAATACAAATAGTGTAACATCCTGTAAGTGTTGGTGAATGTACTAGACAAGGCACAATACTTAACGCAAGAATTAAAGGTCATGAAACACATATCATGTCTAAGTATCAATATATTATAACTCAGAATATATTACATATGCAGCAATAAGAATGCAAAGTTTACGCAATAGAGGAAGCTAAACCTACAGCAAAAGCTATCGATATCTGAATTGTATATGTCGAGAACACTATGGACACACTTGACACTACACAGTATATGAAATAAAGCCACTAAGGTTCTAGACACAATCTATCTCCGATCCCAAAAGGTAGAGAGTACAGAGATCCGTCATCCTCGAGGAAGGAATCAAAGACTAGAATGGACATTTCAAAAGGAGGCCTAAGCTGAACCTATTTGAATCTATGAGAATCTTATCTGTGGAGTTTTAAAGCAAGGTGCCAAGTAGGAGATGGTAGAATCTATATATCCTGTGACTCTGGTTGGCCAAAGGGTGGGTCACCTCTGGGCTTGCCTGAATGTCCTGTGAGACAGTTTCAAGAGATGCTGCCTATTAATCTGTAGAGGGTTATTAAGCGACAATTACTGAAGTCACATAACATGGAGATCGAACAGATTTAAGTGCTTGAATGGCGAGTCATTATTCTTTGATATTGTTTATAATTATCTTATTAGTTTTATAATTCCTTTCATGTCTATTTTGCAACTATTCATATACAATGAAGTACCTTGATACTGAATGCATCTGTCTCTAACATTGATATTCGATAATATTAAGACCAAGGCTTACTTCTAGTATTCCCAGTTACTCATGCCCTGCTATGGATCAAATTTAGAATACAATTTCTTATTTATCTCAGGCTCTTTCTCTGCCTCTCTCTAGTATTTTCGCTTGCTGAACGGCCGAGCAAAACTCTTAATATTTGTTTAAAGAATTCAAATGTTGGACCCTGTCACAGGTCCGTTCATCTGCGGGAGAGAGGATCAGTGCAGCCAGGTCAATCAGAAAAAGCACCAGAACAGAACATGCGGTTTATTGCACGGAATAGACATAATACAGGACACGACATCACAAAAGAGTACATAGGCACAAGTAACATTACTAGGCAGGAAAAGGTGAGGAAGACGAGGTCGCATGGTGGAGAGGAGACGGCTGGTTACACG
>BOPN01001705.1:101453-103953 GCA_017312705.2 Penaeus japonicus | reverse complement strand
TGCAAAGATTCGCCCAAGTTGCTGCCAGTCCTAGTAGCCTCGCCACTACATTCTATCATTATTGCCGGGTTTTGCTGCTAGTTAATTTCGGAAATGTATGTAAGCTCTTCCTTATGTAAAATCAATTTTCACTGCTTGACGTTTTTTTTCAATTTATTTAATTATCAAGAGGACTTTCATTTTCAAATAAATCGTGATCTTGATAGAGTCCTTTAATTTATTTAAGGCAGTCATGTATTCAGCAGTATTTTCAGATCATTCCGTATAGCTTTTAACATATTTGACAGGGTCGAAATCATACATACATAAGGTTAACAATATTATTTATACAACATTAGAGTTACGTGAAAGCAGATTAAAGACATCATTAATGAATCCTACCTTATCAAATGTGACACAATTAATAACCATAACACAAAAATAGACTCCATTGCTCCAAAACATATTTAACAGAGCAAAACCGTCAGGAGACACTTCACACCTACACCTCCTTGCCCTCCGCTAGGACAAATGTTACTGAACGCGCACTCACCTGGCGTATCCCTGTATACACCAGTGTTGTTGTGCATGTGCTTAATGATTTTTTTCAATATCCTAATTGATTTTATACCTGAGGATACATTGCTTTTATTTTGCATATCTTATAACAAGCACTCCCTTCAAAATCACAAATACAACACTTTGGGTAAATATCGATTTGGCAGTATTCTACGGCCTGCCATACGCATTGAGATACCCATATTTCAGCTGGACGGAAATTTTTCATTTGATAAATAAGGTACTTGTATTCACGAAAAAAAAGACCAAGGAATAATGCCTATGGGAGGCAATTTAAATTTCTGGAGGCAGTGGAAGAAAAAGGATTTGATTGATTTGTGAGATAGTTCCTCATTACATGCTCATAGGAGCTGTTGCGAGACGGGAAATTAATTGGATTACAAACATTTCTAGTGAAACTGGAAAGGTAACGAGGTCTAGCTATGATATTTTACTCGTCTTAAAACATGGAAATGTTTATGTGGGAACCAACAAATATATATTACGGCTCACATACAAAAGGCCTGAGTGTCGGATTCCATCGATGGTCCGTTAGATATTTCCTATCAATGATTCATGAGTTTTCCAATTGGTACATTTAATAGAGGTGCTACAAGAAGTACCCTCCCTTCATCTCCCCCCAAAATGGTGTAATGGTAAAATATATAATTTGGCTACAGTGACTACAGATGGAACAACCTTAAACCTGAATTCGGTGCAAAATGCATTAAAGTTTCATGTATCATTGAAACTTTTGGAAAATATTTCAGGACCTCACTGATCAAGGATCCTTCTTTCTTAAGCGCCGACTTAATTAAGTGCAAAACCCATTTAAGAATATCAAATAAGGAGCTTTATTAATAGTAAATGTGAATAAATTCTGAAGCATATCAAATAATCTTTGTAAGAATATAACAGTGATCAAGTTTGTCTCATTCCGCAGAGCTAAATTTGCTTCAAAACCTATATAACAATGACATGTTAGGGGAGCTGTTATTGAAAACATTGTTGTTTTCACCTAATGATTTATTGGCCTACTGAACACAGATTTAAGGTCGTTTTTCATTCAGCCTAAATGAAAGGGTATCTGAACTGCCATCTCCAGCTGGAAGTGCAACCTTTATATCATCCTCCATTTATTTAAATATATTTCTCAAACGCATTTTCTTTTGAAGTCAGATTTTCTGGGAGCTGCTTCTCCTCAGACCAAATATGTTTGGTAATGATACAATGATAAAAATTTATTTGGCTTCATCATTAAAGTAAGAGAAGCCCGCGTCCGTTAAGTCAAAGCTTTTTTATTGACCAAAAACAAAAACCGCCTGAACTTTGCAAACAATAAAGAAAAAAGCGTATCAACTATATTGTAAGACTCAACTATCTACCAGCCGCTTTCTTCAGTGGGGTGCTGTTCTATGCAAATTATGTACGCTTTAGTGTGAGAATTTATTTTATTTTCACAAGGGCACAAGCCATTGCAAATTGGTGCCGGTCCCAAGCCCGGATAAATGGGGAGGGTTGCGTCAGGAAGGGCATCCGGCGTAAAACTCTGACCAATACTACTATGCGGATAGTTAACTCGGTCGCGGCCCGAGTTAACAACGACCGCCTACAACTCCGTATCCCAGCAAGAGGCCATTGGACAGTACGTGACTGTTGGGAGAAGGAGAAGAAGAGGTGGCGAACGTGTACGGAGAAAGCATGAAATAAGGAAGGACAGAAAAGCAGAGATCAGAGTTGGGTCCTTAAATGTTGGCTCCATGACCGGTAAAGGGAGAGAACTGGCCGACATGATGGAGAGGAGGAAGATAGATATTCTCTGTGTACAGGAAACTAAATAGCGGGGCAGTAATGCGAGGCTGATTGGCGGAGATTATAAGTTGTTCTATCATGGGATAGATGGAAAGAGAAATGGAAATGGGGTAATGATTAAGGAAAAGTATATCTACAGAGTACTGGAAGT
>BOPN01001705.1:83953-88953 GCA_017312705.2 Penaeus japonicus | reverse complement strand
GTCCTTATTTGTTTTTTAATTATTGTTTTCCTCTTTACTAGTTTTTGTGATTGGCTCTTTGTCTACATTTTGTTTATTTTTTCTGTTTATTAATTTGTCAATTTGTGTCCGTTGATGAAGGGAAAGCTATTTCTGTCAAAGCGTACAACGGTTCTGCCTCGTCTGTAGACACGCTTACCCTGAGGTTTCCTTGGAGGTCCCACGTGCAAGGCCCATGGGACAAGGGAGGAGTAACTCCCATACTTTGGGCTCTCCTTGTTCCCTTGCTCCCTTGGCAAAAGGCGTCGTGGGGACGGTGTTGGTGCAGTAAAACTTGTTAACACCCAATTGCTGGCCTCTGTTCCTTTTCCACTCTGGGAATAGCCAATAAGCCTTCACCATGCAAATATTGGCAAAGTGGAGTATGTTAATCTCCCTGGCAAATTTACCTTAACTTAGAAACTAGTCTAAGATCCATCTTGCTAGAAAATTCCTGAGGAAGCTTGTTTCCTCTCCCAGAGCAAAACTGTCACAGATGCCGTGGCAATTACTTGACGCTTGATTGTTTGCACCACTTTCACATTGGACTCGCAATGGTAGGCGTTCCATCATAGCTTACAGCAAATTCTTGGTTGTTATTGAGAGACCAGCCGATATGTTTGTGGAAAAAGAAAGCCTGTTTTGAAAGCCAACATGGGGGGTGTAGTAAGATTTACTGATGGTCCTTCTCCTCTGGCCAAATACTAGACTGGCTCAGGTACTTCTTCCATAAACACCAATGCACGTACCATAGAAGTATATACAATCTTGAAAATCCCTACTGTAGCTACAGCAGCCAAATCAACTCTGTGAAAGTACATGTACAAAATAGCTATAATCTGTATCTATCTGTCATCTTAAGCATGTGTTTTAAAACTTTTAATGCTGTAATTATGGTGTATGTAGCTATCTTACCTCCTTGCCCATTGGTGTTGAAACACCATATTTGAAGAAAGTTAGCCTATTAGAATAGATAAATCCACATATCTAACTACTTGGCACAAACTGTAAGGATAATACATCAATCATTGAGTCCTGAGCATGAATATTCATTTGCTTGACATGGAGTCCCTATCTATTCCCCATATCTTTGTAATATTTATAGTAGTAAACCCTCTGTACCATCTAGTCAAGGATTTATCAAGAAAATGTTCTTACCTGGGAAATCCTGAGGGCTATCTCACATTTGTAATATGATTAGTCATAACAGGAAAAGTCCAAGCATGTAGAACTTCTTAAATTATTATCAATATTATGATAAAGAAAAATATCTGACTCACTTGGCCCATTGTTTGCAAGGAGTAGTCTTGGATTCCACTCAGGGATTATATCCCTTTTGGACAAGTCCAGGAGCATTATCAATATCTTACATATTTTTTATTGGACAATACGGATCTATAGACTATGATTGTCTTAGAAATTTACTAAGATCCAGATCCACACCTCAAATGCACAATGTGCGTTGTCAATCTTACCGAGACCAAATAAACAATTCTTATATTACTGCACAATTGTAAAAATTATTATTTCTAGTTCTACATGTCTTTCCTTCCATGAACATATATTCATTTTATTCCAAGTAATTAAACATTTCAAACACTTTTTCATAATTATGGAATCATTAAATTTACTTGTGCATGTGGATATGCATTTTCACAACCTTGCAATTTGACAGGTCTTTGACCATCATTCCTTGATGATCACTGGTGAGAAGCATTTTTTAAATTATTATCAAGTTGATTATTGGGCATTCTTTGTTTAATATTGTGGCAAAAACGGTTGAAAACAAAGCTTTTATCCATCCTGGTTTAATATCAGAGCCCATCAATTGACTCAAGTGGTGAAATTGTGCATTTTTGATGGGGGCAATCTAGATAAAATTTGATAGAACTGAAGAAAGGTACAGTATTTATTTTTCTATATCCTTTTTTTAACCCCTTTAACACGAGGACGCGTATACTGCGTCCTCGCAGCGCTCGAGTCAAACCCGAGGACGCGCATACTGCGTCATGGCTGAGTTCTGGTGGAATTGAGTTTTCTTTCTTCCGGATACTGTACGAGATCTTTCAGAATAGAGGTCGGATATGATACGATATATTACTTGACTTTCATTATTATTAATTTATTACATAAGAGTGGGATTCGCTTATACCAGGGGAGGCATTGATGGGCCCTGCTAGCAATCCTTTTATTATTAATTTATGGAACATTATGTAAAAATATTTAACACATTATGATTAGTTTACCATACTATTTCAATCGTTTTCTTTGGTCATCTGAGTGAGGCCTCCCACCAAGGTCACTCTTTCCATCTTCCTCCCAACCCATGTAAATAACTTGTCACATGCATATGGGGGAAGAGGTTAACTATGCATATTTTGATATATAACACATGATGATTATGTAGAAGTTTTGGCTATAAACTTGTAGAGGTTTTGGTTTAAAACTTGTTATATTCAGTAGCGATGTTTAAAATTTGGCGCGCGCCGGCAGCTCGGATACGGCGCGAGGAGCGTTTTCTACTGCCCGTAGTGAAGGGGTTAACAGCAAATTTCATGTTGAAACCAATGTATTAACAGCAAGGCAATAATCAGGGTTTGCAGAAATTTTAGTGTGTTCCCCTAGCCCCTTTACAACAGGACGTATTTTAGCCTACTCCCGCTTAGGCTGGGAAGATAACAAGTGCACCACCTCTAGTGCCAGGGTGTTTTCTCACTGTGCGGGGCTGCGCTGAACCTCTTGGAGCGTTTTTCACCTACACTTTTCATATGGTTTTCATGAATCCGTCTACAGTGTAAAGGCATGTAAAAATATTGCCATGTTCAGAGGAGTTATTTTAGTTGAAAAACATGTTACAGTAATGCCTTTCTAGTTTTATTTAATTAACTTTCCCTATATTCTTCACTTCTATGTGAAAATACTAATGGAAAGTGGAAGCAATCTCTTAGTGGGGCATCAAAAAACATGTTTTATACTTTTTTCTTTTTTTTTACCAAAATGAAAAGAACGATATAGATGATAATAGATGTACACGTACCTCATGATGTAACATGACGCTGATGTCACGGGTAATTGAAAAATTAAAAGTAGTATTGCATTAATAACTTTTTACTTCATTTTATTTCTTGGCCAACCACATTTGAATTTACAATAGTTTTTCTACTCGGATCTCTTTATTTAACCGATCAAGGAGCAGAAATTATTATGTCATCAATACCACGTAGTTTTCTGTGACGTCATTTTTTCTATATCTCATTTTATGACACTCAAAACCTAAACTTAAGTAACAGTCGTAAGAAATTATGTAAAATGACTATATTTAACCCTCTCTGGACGGGTGGTACACTACTGTACCGCTCATTCAAAAGCCCGGTGGCCGGGTGGCACAATATGGTGCCAGCCATTCTATTGATTTAGGCCTAAGCATTCGAAAGCCCCGGCATTGTGACATGCAAGGCTGGAATGCCCCCGTCGTGAGTGGGTTAAGAACAATCTAACAATCTATTGCTGATGTTTCAGCACGTCACAACTGCCCCTCCCGGAACTCGGCGAGAAAATGCACAACGTCTCGGCATGTCACCCAGGTCTTGGGATATTTTTCGACCATGTGATAGGAATAGGACGTCAACCGGCGCAAATGGGCTAGAAATTGGCCCTTCAGTTCAAAGATTTTGATTAATGGTGGACATGTTTTATTGTTGCGTTTTATGTGCTTTTATCACATATTCATTACATTTAACCCCTTCATTACGGGCTGTAGAAAACGCCCTCCGCTCTGCATCCGAGCTTCCGGCACACGCCAAATTTTAAACGTCGCTATTGAATATGACAAGTTTTAAGCCAAAACCTCAACATAATCATCATGTGTTATATATCAAAATATGCATAGTTAACCTCTTCCCCCATGTGCATATGACAAGTTATTAACCCATTGCAGACAGGGATAAATTTGCTTGCCCAACCTCCAGGATAGGTTTTATTTTAACCCATTCACGACAGGGGCATTCTAGCCTTGAATGTCACAATGCCGGGGCTTTCGAATTATTAGGCCTAAATCAATTAAATGGCTGGCACAATACTGTGCCGCCAGGCCACTGGGCTTTTGAATGAGCGGTACAGTACTGTACCACCCGTCCAGAGAGGGTTAAAGAGAGACTGCTTGAAGCATTATAATTTGAATCTTCCCACTCTCTTTTAGTCATTCATTGTAAAACTAGAGCAGTTTTTGTGTTTTATTTTGTGTGTTTTATTGAGTTTAGATACTTAAATGTGCCATATGACAGGCTCTACCAGTGCTGCAGTAGACTAAAATTGTAGTATATTATCCATATTAGCTCATTATTTTCTTTATACTCAATGTGATAGAAGTATTGCTGTTTTATGGGAGGACAAAAGGCAACTTTATTTTCTCGTATTTTTGTGCTGTTATGAACAAATACGAAACATATAACCACCTACAATAAAGATAACAAGAAGAGATAGGGAATAGGAATGAAACCTGTGTTTGTGACTGTGAGTGCCACAATGAAAGGCATCCATATGGGCACAGAAGTACATTTTAGACACTGGGTATGGATTGAGTCACCTTCCTCTTCCCGTTCTGCCTGCACATCCTTCATCGGCTGTACTTTTGAGCAAGAGTTCGTCAACTTAGTGTGTGTTATCGCTCTATAAAGATAGTGCTTGCTAGAGACCATGGATGGGTGCCATTCAAGGCTCTCTCTCCTGCTGGTGCTAGGAAAAAAGTGGTGCCATCTAGGTTTTGGACGTTAAGCTAGCATGATATTATGCTAATTATAGTAATTATGACTGCAGTAGCAATCATCACTCATTCCTTTTTCATAGCAAAATAAAATAGCACAGTGATCCAAAATCCCTGAACGTCATGTACGTCATGACGCCCGTTGTCAGGCCATAGCTCCAACGTCATGTATGTCATGACACCCATCCGCAGTGGGTTAACATGGGTTGGGAGGAAGATG
>BOPN01001705.1:68953-78953 GCA_017312705.2 Penaeus japonicus | reverse complement strand
AATGATTAGTGCATCCTTTGAATATTAAATCCACAAGGAAACTTCAAGTTTGCTGTGGTTGAGAGAGCTTTTATAAGTGCAATTGTAAGATGGTAAAAATGGATAATTAACCCTATGGCGACGGTGCGTTACACTCGTGTGACACAGTTAAATTCCCGATGCCAGGGCGTCATGCCAGTGTGGCGTTTCCAATGCAATATTGCAATGGCCCGGCGTAGGGGTTTTCGCGTAGTGCATGCCCCATCAGGAAAGGGTTAACTGGCAAAGGGCTAATAACATAGCTTTTAGTGTCACCCATATACACCCTTCTCTTTCTAATAAGTAGAAAAACAAAACACATACAGAAGAACATTCCCTTATTTACATTTGAAAGTAGTGAAGTGAAGGAGTAACTACTTAATCAATAAAGTAAATAAATCATTCCACACATCACACTAGCCACATTAGAACCTATAAATAGCCATGCCACAACACACTATACAAGGCCATTTTACACTATGCATCACCACTATAATAATACACTTAACACAACACCACTCCATATAAACAAAAACCAACACCACTTCATATAAATAAAAAACAACTAAAAAATAAACAAAGCCAAAAACTAGTCCGTGCCTCTTTGTAATTGGCAATAAATATATAAATTCAACAAATAGTTGATATATCGACAAGATATCCTCCTGCTGCAGACAGGCGTCAATATTATGCTCAAGTCTTGATGACAGGTACCGCGATGTCACTTGATAGGTTCGAGTACATCATGAGGCACTTCCATGTGGTTGACAACCGCAGTGCTCCTGCTGCTGACAACTGCATCTGGAAGTTGTGCCCAGTGATCGATCTACTCTTGTCAGTTAACCCATTCACGACGGGATGTATTTTTGCCTACTCCTGCTTACGCTGGGAAGATAACAAGTGCGCGAAGCTTCATGCCGGGTGTTTTCTCACTGCGCGTGGCCGCACTGATCCTCTCAGAGCATTTTTCACCAACCCTATTCTTATGGTTTTATATGCGTCTACAATGTAAAGGCGCGTAAAAATATTACCATGTTCAGAGGAGTTATTTAAGTAAAAAAAAAAAAGTTACAGTAATGGCTTTTTAGTTTTATTTTATTGAATTTTACCTATATTCTTAATGTAATGGCTTTTTAGTTTTATTTTATTGAATTTTACCTATATTCTTAATTTCTATGTGAAAATGCCAAAGTAAAATGGAAGCAATCTCTTTGTGGGGCATCAAAAACAGGTTTTATACTTTTTTTTTTTACCAAAACAAAAAGAACAATATGAATAATCATATACGTACATATGAGTATGTACATGTACCTCGTGACGTGACATGACGTGATATCACGGGTAATCAACAAATTAGAAGTAGTATTGCATTAGTAATTTTTTACTTTATTTTATTTCTTGGCCAAACACATTTTATTTTACAATGCTTTTTCGACTTTTTATTCAACTAATCAAGAAGCAGAAATTACCATGATGTCATCACTATCACTTAGTTTTCTGTGATGTAATTTTTAAAATGTTATATCACATTTTATGGCACTCAAACACCTAAACTAAAGAAACAGAGTCAAAGAAATTATGTAAAATTATTATATCTAAGAACAATCTAGCAATATATTGCTGATGTTTCAGCATATCACATTGCCTCTTCCAGAAAATGCACATCTCAGGATGTCACCCGGGTCCGGGGATATTTTTTGACCTCGTGAAAGGACGTCAACAGGCGCAAATGGGTTAATCAATGTTCATTTGTTGATGAGAGGCTATGGAAGTTCCTTGGGCGCTTCTAGACCGTGCAGTACTTCCCTCACAGGTGAGAGTGCTCTAGGGTGAAGGTGTACAAGCTGGCCAAGAGCATTAGCCATACTCAGGGGTAGGTGTATGCCATCCAGATTTACATGGGCAGGGATAAAAATGAACTTCCATCCTCCATGAAGGCTGTCACAGACCTGTTTGGAAAGGGGTATGAGGTACATACCAACAACTGGTCAGCAAGGTTGGCATACGAATGTGGTTGGCATAGTGCAGGCCAATTACAAATTTATGCCAACAGATCTGCAGGTAAAGGCCCACAGAGACATGGACTATCACAGCACAGCAATGGGTATGTTGGCCTTTTGTTGAGTCAACAAGAAATCTATCAATGGGTTGTTAATGGATCACGATAGTGAGATGGTCAGCAAGGGTAGGCAGCAGTGCATGAATCCCAGGGTATTGGTCAACTTCAACTCTGGCATGAAAGGGGTGAACTTGAGTGATCAGCTGTTTCAGTCATATGTGACTCCTCACAAATCCATAAAGTGGTACAAGAAGGTACTGTTTTACCTTTGTGATATGGTAGTTGTCAAAGCTTTCCTGGTGCACAAGGCACTGGGAGGACGCATGAATCAGCCAGACTTCCAGGGACAGCTCTCGAGCAAGCTTAAAATGGAACATTTCCATACATCTGGGGCAAACGAACATTTCCCTTTGCAGCAGTGTTGACACACTCCAGGGTGCTACAAACCACTTCCAGGTACTAGTACCGAACAATGGTGCCGTGATTGCTAGTCCCATGGTTAGAGGAAAGAGACCCGAGTTTTGTGTAGTACCTGTGGCATTCCACTCTGCCAGTTTGATTGCCTCCCCATGTACCATAACTGACAGAGCCACTAACCCAGGTCACTCTCCTATCACTATGGAAGAGCTGTGTAAATAGTGTATACGAAAAAAATGTACCAAATAAAATTTGCAACAAAAACATTGTGTAAGTATTCTTTTTACTGTGCAATATACCATATAAAGAGCTAAATTGGACTTCAGTAAACATATCTAGTCTATTAGAACTCATCATCAAATGTGTAAAATATACATCTGAAAAACTAAAAATACTCTCTGCTAACAGTATAAGGAGAAAGTTTGAATTGGTAGCAGCCTCAGCGTACAAATTTATTTGGCGACACAGCAAGTACACTAGAAATATTCCTCAGCAAGCTGACTAGACACAGCTAAATTAGCACATTATTATCAGGTTAATACTAGTTATATTGATTAAATGTTGTGCACTACCAAAAACATGATTGTGTTATGATGTTAACATGGTTTTAACCATTGCAGACGGAGATAAATTTGCTTGCCCAGCCTCCAGGATAGGTTTGATTTTAGAGAGAGACCACTTGAAGCAATATAATTTGAATCATCCCAATCTCTTTCAGTCATTCATTGTAAAACTAGAGCGGTTTCTGTGTTTTATTTTTTTGTGTGTTTTATTGAGTTTAGAGACTTATATGTGCCATATGACAGGCTCTATCAGTGCTGCAGTTGACTAAAATTGTAGTATATTATCCATATTAGCTCATTATTTTCTTTACACTCAATGTGATAGAAGTATTGCTGTTTTATTGGAGGACAAAAGGCAACTTTATTTTTTCGTATTTTTGTGCTGTCATGAGCGAATACGAAACATATAACCACCTACAATAAAGATAACAAGAGGTAGGGAAGAGGAATGAAACCTGTGCTTGTGACTGTGAGTGCCACAGTGAAAGGCATCCATATTGGCACAGGAACACATTTTAGACACTGGGTATGGATTGAGTCACCTTCCTCTTCTCGTTCTGCCTGCACATCCTTCATCGGCGGTACTTTAGAGCAGGGGTTCATCAACTTAGTGTGAGCCATCGCTCTATAGAGACAGTGCTTGCTAGAGACCGTGTATGGGTGCCATTCAAGGCTCTCTCACCTGCTGGTGCTAGGAAAAAGTGGTGCCATCTAGGTTTTGGACGTTAACCCATTGGTCGCGGATGGCATGATATAATGTCAAGGCTGGCATCGGCGTAAACGCGGATGGCATGATATCAGAACAAGATACGCGCTGGCCCCAGCGCGGATGGCACGATGTCCTGCGGTGGTTAGGGATAACGAGGGGACGAGGGAACGCTCTACTACCGTATATTTTTTCATGAATCGTCATTTACGAACTCGTTTCCGGTTTACCTTAGGTGACCTTCCGAATGTCACCGCAAGTACTAAGTGACATAGAACCTTATTACCTTGATTTTTGTATACATATGTGTTATTATATACGTGTGCGTGTGTGTATGAGTGAGTGTGTGAGTGAGTGAGTGAGTGAGTGAGTGAGTGTGTGTGTGTGTGTGTACATCATCTCTCTCTCTTTCCTTCCTACCCTCCCTCCCTCCCTCACCCTCTATCCCTCCCCCCCTTCCCCCTTCTCTCTCTCTCTCTCTTCGTACAAGTATGTAGGCGTGTGTGTCTGTGTAAATACATACTCTCTCCTTCCTTCCCTCCCTCCCTCCCTCCCTCCCTCCCTCCCTCCCTCCCTCCCTCCCTCCCCCCTCCCCTGCCTGCCTCTCACACACTTCCCCCTTCTCTCTCTCTCTCTCTCGCTCTCTCTCTCGCTCTCTCGCTCTCTCTCTCTCTCTCTCTCTCTCTCTCTCTCTCTCTCTCTCTCTCTCTCTCTCTCTCTCTCTCTCTCTCTCTCTCTCTCTCTCGCTCTCTCACTCTCTCTCTCTCTCTCTCTCTCTCTCTCTCTCTCTCTCTCTCTCTCTCTCTCTCCCTCTCTCTCTCTCTCCATTCTACCCTCCCTCCCTCTTTTTCTCTCTCTCCCTCTCATTCTCTCTCCTTCCTACCCTCCCTCCCTCCCTCCCACCTCCCTCCCCCACCCTCCCACCTCCCTCTCCCCCCCCTCCACTTCCCCCTTCTCTCTCACTCTCTCTCCAGTCTACCCTCCCTCCCTCTTTTTCTCTCTCTCCCTCTCATTCTCTGTCTTTCTCCCACTCCCTTTCTCTCTCTTCCCCCTTTCTCTCTCTCCATCTTCCCTCCCTCTCTTCTCAATTTTACCGTGCTTTGTTTTGACGTCATATCCGACTACCACGTTCCCTATCCCCTTCCTCCCTCCCCCCCTCTCCTCAAATTTGCAGCTATGTTTTGGCGCCATATCCGTTTACCCCATTCCCTGTTCCAAAATCACCCCATATTACTTGATTGGTTGGAATGTCACGCCATGTGTGCTGAATGGTGATTGGCTAGAATTCTGTATAAAAACCCCTGATCTCTATTCGGTAGACACATTCAACCATGGAACCCATTCCAGGTAAGTCACGGGAATAATTTTTTGTCACGCCACATATCGTACTGAGTTCTTATTGACCACTACATCCATTTACTTACTTGTAGGAACTTCAAACTTTTTCGATATCTCGGATGAGGAGGGAGAGGACGAATTCGAGAACTATGTCCCTCTCTCAAGAGAAACACTGGCAGAGGAACAGAATTCATCAGACGAATCGTCTGACGACGACTTCGACTATGTCCCGCTGCATAACAGCAGCATTGATTCAGATGAACCTCTGTCTGAGTATGCTCAAAGGCTCAGAGTTAGGAATTCTCCAGGGACCCCCGGTTTCAAATGGAGAAAGCGGGAGAATGTTCCCAGAAAGTTCGGCCTGACGGCAACACCAGGCCTAAGAGTAAATCTTACTCAATCGGACTCCCCACATAAGTTCCTAAAGGTTTTTTTCACCGAGGAAATGATGAAAATAATTGTGGAAGAGACCAACAAGTAAGTTGCCATCCCTTTTCTTTCAAAAATTATGTAAAAATCAACATTCACTGAATACATTGTCATATAAAATTCTACTGAATGTTTACCATCCATTATAGGTACGCCGAGTCCCATCCTGGTTTTGTGCGAGGGCACGAAAGAAAGTGGACGCCCGTCACCGTTCCAGAACTCGCAGTGTGGGTCTCGCTAAGAATTATGATGGGAATCTCGCCAAAGCCCCGCCAAGCCCAGCACTGGTCCAAGGACGAACTCCATGATAGTCCTTTTTTTTACAAACACATGCCAAGGGACAGGTATGATCAGATATCCACTTGTCTCCATTTTAGCAGTGACGGGGCAGATCAGACCAATAGGCTGTGGAAGCTCGGCCGCATCGTCGAGCTTCTGAAGAAAAGTTTCAAAGAAGCATATATCCCTCCGCAAACAATTACAGTTGACGAGAGTTTGTGGAAATTCAGAGGCAGGCTCGGTTTTGTAACTTATAATCCTACAAAAAGGGCACGGTTCGGACTAAAAATCTACAAACTGTGTGTATCCTCAGGGCCTACCTGTGGATACACCTGCAATTTCAATTTTTACACAGGTCAGGACAGGGGAGTTCTTCCGGCGTCACATAAGGCCGTAGCCGACCTTATGGAGTCAGCCGAAGTGCTGGATAAGGGCTACAGTCTTTACGTTGACAATTGGTACAGCTCACCAACACTGTTCCACTGGTTACAGGGGCGAAAGACCAACGCTTGTGGTACTGTAAGAGGTAACCGGAAGTTCATGCCCACAGATTTCCCACAAAGATTGCGGCAAAACGACATGGAGAGGAGGAGTACGTCAACGGGTATGTTGTGCATAAAGTGGGCAGACAAAAAACAGCTATACGTATTGTCAACAATGCATACCTCGGCCATGGTTGAAACAGAGAGGGTAAATAGAAAAGGGGAGAAAGTAATCAAACCCCAGGCTGTGATAGATTACAATGAGGGTATGAAGGGAGTCGACGTGGGAGACCAGCTAGCTTCCTCTTACCCTGCGGTAAGACGAAGCATAAAATGGTATAAGAAGGTCTTCTTCTACCTATTTGACATGGCTTTGATCAACTCATTCCTTTTATACAAACAGGCTGGTGGGACTATCGCCCAACAATTGATTTTCAGACAGGAGGTGATACGAGGGCTCTTGTCTGAGTACCTACCCCAGGCGCCCGTGTACAGTGGCAGAGGAAGGCCAGCCAGCACGAACACCTCACTCCGCCTACAGGGGAGGAATGCACATGCAATTGTGGAGACTGAAGGGAAAAGATATAAGAGGTGCCATGTGTGTTATACACATGGCAGGAGGAAAATGACAAAAGCAGAGTGCAGAGTCTGCAGAGTGCCGCTTTGCGTCTTTGGATGTTTTGAAGACTTTCATAATAAGCTCCATTATTGACCATAAAGTGTATAGTGTTGTATATATTGTACATAATTTTTTACATGAAATTACATGTACTTGTTTCACTCTCTTTTTTATTGACCACATCCATAACATCCGATGTCAAACTGCCTCGAGCGCGGCTTCCCACACCGCCCGAGCGTTTTCTATTACATTATCAAACTGCTTACGTGTTCTAAAGACTTCGTGTACGAGTCTACAATATTGGAAAAAAAAGTTGTTTTCAAGCTTCCCCAGTTTTCACACGAAAGGGAAAACCGATGTCAAACTGCCTCGAGCGCGGCTTCCCACACCGCCCGAGCGTTTTCTATTACATTATCAAACTGCTTACGTGTTCTAAAGACTTCGTATACGAGTCTACAATATTGGAAAAAAAAGTTGTTTTCAAGCTTCCCCAGTTTTCACACGAAAGGGAAAACCGATGTCAAACTGCCTCGAGCGCGGCCTCCCACACCGCCCGAGCGTTTTCTATTACATTATCAAACTGCTTACGTGTTCTAAAGACTTCGTGTACGAGTCTACAATATTGGAAAAAAAAAGTTGTTTTCAAGCTTCCCCAGTTTTCACACGAAAGGGAAAACCGATGTCAAACTGCCCTCGGCCCGGCGCGGCCTCCCACACCGCCCGAGCGTTTTCTATTACATTATCAAACTGCTTACGTGTTCTAAAGACTTCGTATACGAGTCTACAATATTGGAAAAAAAAGTTGTTTTCAAGCTTCCCCAGTTTTCACACGAAAGGGAAAACCGATGTCAAACTGCCTCGAGCGCGGCCTCCCACACCGCCCGAACGTAAAATAAATACCGTATGGACATCCGGGCCATATATGGTAATAGCGCCATAAGCCTTTATACACTAATTTGAAAACCGCGACCAATGGGTTAAGCTAGCACGATATTACGGTATAGTAATTATGACTGCAATAGCCATCATCACTCATTCCTTTTTCATAGCAAAATAAAATAGCACAGTGATCCAAAATCCCCGAACGTCATGTACGTCATGACGCCCGTCGTCAGGCCAAAGCTCCTATGTCATGTATGTCATGACACCCGTACGCAATGGGTTAAGATAAATACTATTTGTGTATAGTATGTCACTCTTTTTCATTTGTAGCATGTATTTTATATAGTAAGATTATGAGCAAACCCATGATTAAAATGTTCTTAAACAGGATCAAATATGCAAGCACATGTTTATTACCTAGAAATATAAGTGACTGCTGGAGGTAAGAACAACCAACCACATTTGTTTTTTGTTCATCCTCATTGTCTCTCCAGCTGTGAGCTGACATTCTCATCTCCCATAGGTTTTGTTCCATGTTTGCCATCATTCCATCACATCTTCTCTTGGGTTCACTTTTGAACGAACCATTACATCTATTCATGTTTAGCATTAGTTACTTTTAATATTATTGACATTTTCACTTCCTTTATAATTGTTATTGAGGCCATTAATATTAATGTTAGTCATGTTATTGTTATTGTCTTTATTATTATCATTATCATCTTATCATTATCAAATATTTTTTATCATTATCATATCAATATCATCCTCATTTATATAATCATAATTATTATTGGTATCATTATTTTTATCATGATGATTATTACTATTATGATCATTAGTATCATAATCATTATCATTAGCATTATTGTCATCATCTTCATCACCATCAATATTATCATCATCTTCATTACTATTAATATTATCATCATTACTGTTAACATCATCATCATTACTATCATTGTTATTATCAGCATCATTTTTAGTTATGATAAGAATGGCAATGAAAATGATGACCATAATAATCATCATTGTCATGAACAGTATCCATGGAGCCAGCAAGATATATATCAAAAGAAAAGCATGTAGTTTCATTTAAAATATGTATATTACAACATTAACATATTCACAGATTAATCATAGTAAAAAGAATCAAGGGGAAGTTTATGAAACCATAACCACAAAAAAAGCAATATGTAAAAAAAGAACACTAAATGAAACATTGACACAAATAAAAAAGAAACACTATTGAACCAAACTTAACTCTTTTGACAGTATGACAAAAATGTATATTCTGTGAAATTATTGCAAAAAGAATTGAATCTGATATGACAAACAGCAGATTTAGTTTTAACTTTCATATTGTGACAATGTTTCAAGGATGAACATATCTTTAAAACATATAATTATTCTTGTCACTGCTCTCTCCTTATAGCCAATATAACAGAGAAAAAATACAGACTTTATAAATACCTACTCTACTACAAAAAGAAAATGAAAGGAAAATATATACAGAATCATCCCTTACTTTCTTACCTGCTCTTAGATCATCCTCTCGGTAAAGGCCACGATATGTATCTGGACATGGAATGACGTGAACAAATTCTTTCTTCCCCTGTGGCATTTGTTTGAACATCTTCGGACTAATATCTATCAAATTTCCCAGATTCCCATGGTAGGCACTATAAAAAATATATAAAAAATTAATTAATTTATCAATACCTTCTTAGTTACTATATGCATAAAATTGTTCTTCCAACCTTCCATCATTGAATTAGAACAAGGTAGATTAGCTATGTGTTAAGCTATGTTACACTTATCACTCTTGTAGCATGTCCTTTCATATAAAAAATGGTACCTTACTTGTACATCGACTACAACGGCTTCATTTGAATATTGGTTTGGCATTGGATTTTAAAGCATCTTCCAAATGTATATTCTCTGTCCTAGAGCTCTGATACAAAAATTACTGGAGTGAAACATTTCTCATGCATTCCCAGTATTAACCCACTCACGACGGGGGCATTCCAGCCTTGAATGTCACAATGCCGGGGCTTTCGAGCGCTTAGGCCTAAATCAATTAAATGGCTGGCACAATATTGTGCCGCCCGGCCACTGGGCTTTTGAATGAGCGGTACAGAAGTGTACCACCCGTCCAGAGAGGGTTAAAAAACAAAGAGATTCACTCATTAGCTCTCCTGCATCCTT
>BOPN01001705.1:58953-61453 GCA_017312705.2 Penaeus japonicus | reverse complement strand
TGTGTGTGTGTGTGTGTGTGTGTGTGTGTGTGTGTGTGTGTGTGTTTATCAAATAAACTCATCTAAACGTGATATAGACATCATTTAATCAAAATGTTACGAGTATACATCTTGAATCTACATTCCAGCTGGATATTTAATGGGAATAAGAACTGCTTCTTTGTTTTGTTGTTCAGTTGCTGAATGACTAAAATGAATCCATAATAACACAACTAATAACCCCATTAAAACATACTTGTTTTTTCAAAATACGGACAAATTATATCTTACTTACCGTTTAAATAACAAAGTATCATTTGTTGATAGAATTGAATTTAAAATTACCATATACATCAACAAATAATGTAGTATTCATTTTCTATGGATGTCTATAACAGAAAATGTTAAGGTGCAGAGAATGGGGTATTTGCCAATTTTATTCTACATTTTTTGCATTTCCTGACATGTTGACCTAAATCTTAAAAGCTATAAACTATTCCAGGACTTATTTTAGATACAAATATAAATATATCCATCAAAGAGTTCCAAAACTGACCCACCTAATGTATATGCATGTCCATCAAGAAAGAATAAGAATATATATATAAAATGTCAGCACATTTAGCCAGCAAGGTAAGCGTATAATTGATAGGTTAGGGTTCTGTGAAAGGGTTCTGTAGTTGAAAAGGGTTGAGAACCAATAGTCTAGATTATAAAATAAGAAGTACATGAAAATAAATTAAATAATGTGCGAGTGGACGAGTGCAAAACAAACAGTCAGCAACACAGATGCCAGCAACAGGCACTAAACATCAACATCAATTGGTTAATCAAAATGGGGCTATCTACTATCATCATGATCATGACTATCATGTGTTGGGTTTGTAGACATTCCTTGCACTGTCAAACAAGGAACCAGTTCATGCTCAGTCCTGCCACAACATGAATGGTGGAGGTTTGTTGGCCTGTGCCACATGGCCAAAAGCTCTCAAAGCCAAAGTGATTGTTTGGCTGCATCTATCAATTTGTGACAACTATATCATGGAATAAAAATGTCTTCTTATCTAATTTATCAATTCTATGTACTATTTACCTCAACTTGTATTACCATAACTATTTTAAGTAAATTAGTATTCCTGTCTGACAAGTAATGTCATTTTCCTATTTGTCAATTTTCCTCTAATCAGTCCCATGATTACTAAAGAGAACAATAGTGGAAGATATGCAGTTTACCCAATGCCTCTAGCCCATGACTCATTAACATTTGAAAAGAAAAGATTGTTTAATGAGGATAGGATATTACACACAAATAATTTCATTCATGCTTTTAAGAAATATTCATTGGTCATGGCTTAAAAATCATTGGAAAAAATGATCTTGTGAGCATTCCTTCAAAATTTGTTGATTTTTTGTTCACTGGTCAATATCCATGGATTGCATAGTAGTTAATCCTTAGAAACCAAGTATAGCCAAAAATGTTGGCAGCAATCACAGTGGTAGAGCAATTTCAGCATCACCAAAATCTGTTTACCCATCTAGCAATAGGCCAAAAAGGATGTTTTTTGTAAGATCAAAAACACAAAATACATTGGGACTTTTCAAATGGCTAGATGGGGCAATAAGTATTCCTGGCAGCACATGGGGTGGTTTACATCATCGTTTAAGCCGCACCCATTCCAAACCTGTAATTCAACCCATGACTACTGTAGTTCCCCTTTAAACAACTGTTTATTAAATATGTTTCTAAACCCTGAGGTTAAATATATTTCTAAACCCTGGGGTAAATAGAGAACAAAGAAACAATCCATGAGCACAGTCAAAAAAGGAGAAAAAAAATTAAAAGAAAATAAGTGTAAACTTTCCCATTCAAACTTATGGAGTGTCAGACCTTTGATTATGCTATGTTCCACAAATAA
This sequence comes from Penaeus japonicus, assembly GCA_017312705.2. Lineage (NCBI taxonomy): Eukaryota > Metazoa > Arthropoda > Malacostraca > Decapoda > Penaeidae > Penaeus > Penaeus japonicus. The sequence goes on along the minus strand of BOPN01001705.1, from coordinate 59,558 downwards.
AATTATGATTCATAGCTTGGCAGGGAGGGGGGGGGGGGGGAGAGAGAGAGAGAGAGAGAGAGAGAGAGAGAGAGAGAGAGAGAGAGAGAGAGAGAGAGAGAGAGAGAGAGAGAGAGAGAGAGAGAGAGAGAGAGAGAGAGAGAGAGAGAGAGAGAGAGAGAGAGAGAGAGAGAGAGTGAGTTAGAGAGAAATTCAAGGTTATATAGAGGGATGCAGAAATATGTAATGATACAGAGAAATGCAGGGATACAAAATGGAAGATGTACATGAAATATGTAATGATACAGAATGATACAGGGGTTAAATGAAAGCTGTAGAGATACATGGGCATAGGGGAAGATGTAAAGATGTAGAAATACAATAAGATGTTTACAGAAAATGATGGTAAGACAATGAAAGATGCAGATATACAATGAAATAAGAGATCAAGAGAGATCCACAGATACAATGAAGATTGAAGAGATAGAGAGTTGCAACTGTACAACGATGCAAATACGATGAAAAATTTAGAGAACCAAAGAAATATGTAAAGACAGAGAGGTGGAGAGATACAATGAACATGTAGAGATGTATATAAAAATTATAGAGACAAAGAAAGAGATATA
>BOPN01001705.1:43953-48953 GCA_017312705.2 Penaeus japonicus | reverse complement strand
ATAGAGGAAAGGCCTCATGGATGTTTGCCCGTGACCTGCACCTACAGAGGAAAGGAACAAGAACCTTCTCCTTGGCCAGATAGTAATGAGATGCCAGAACATGAGCCACTGGCACTTTCTGATATGTGGCTTACTGGACATCACTTTGTTGAGCAACTTGCAGGAGTGTGAGCATACACACAGGGTAAATGATGCTCTTGGTCTTGCTCCCTAGTTCTCTAGATAACATGCCTTGTCTCTCCAAAAAGAGTGACAACCCCTGACTTGATTCTGGCTTCAGAGTGACATAAGCCTAGTGAAACGTGGGCTGAAATTGAATGTGAGGTGAAAAATGAGTTCAGTTTACACAGGTGCGAGGCTAAAGCTAATAGCGTCAGCAATGGATTTAATTATCAAAATATCAGATGAACTAGCATCGTGCAAGCCATATCTCCCAGTCACTCTGCTATGCGTGACTTTCATTTGATTCCTGATCCAACGGTATACCTGTTTCCATTGTCATTTTGTTAATATTACCATGATCATTAGTTTTACGAGCTTTATCATAATTATAATTCTATGTTATTATCAGAATCATCACCATGTTTATAATGTTAGAGGTGATCTGTGTTTTAATGAGAATAGTGGTCAGTAGGTAGACATTATCAATGTGCATACCCTGCTGTGGGTTGTCAATAGCTTATCTGTAAAAGGCGCATGGGTTAGGGCTCTCACGATGGTGACAGCATCTGCTTATGGCAAGGTGTTATCTGTAGGCAAAATGGATGAAGAAGCATCTGCATTATCCGTGAAGTATGGATAATCTCAATTTTCAATCAAAGTATTGACCCTTTATTTAATTTAAGATTAAGACTGGTAGCTCAGTCGTGGTCTGCTCTTACAGTGGGAACAGGACATAAGGGTAGGGAAAGTACAAGCTCTTGGCTAGAAGTTCTTCATTGCTGAAAGTGTACTAGTGTTTATCTCTTTATTGGCAGAGAACAGGCATTGTAGCGCGGGAACAGGAGCCATTGTGGTCAGGTTGAGACCTGAGTGTCAAATGATAATTTTCTGCCGAATCAGTTCTTTTTATCACCTGTCCCCGGTTGATAGACAGCCAGGAGCAGCTTGCAAAAAATGTAGTCAAGTTTGAAGCGCCACAGGATCTATTGCTTTAGACATAAGCTAAAGGGAACATGAATGACCTTGGCAAGGTGCCATTAGAGAACTTTTGTCCATCTGGGGCTCCGAGAGTAATCCTGGCAGCCTGGTCCAGTGTTTTCATGACAGTCTTACCTTGGTCCAGTCAATCAGGTACTGTATCTCCCTTCAGAAGGTGAGTCACTAGTCTACCAATAGCCCGAAATATTGGAAGATCTTTACCTTGGGCATCCAGTCTCAAAGCTATGGCTTTTATCTGCAGCATACCCTGGACAAGACATTCAGACAATGTACCTACCACTGGAGAAAAGAAGTTCATCCACATATGAGATATTCTTGCACCCCTCTGAGAGCTCTAAATAGAGAATACTAATCATGAGAGCATTGGAAAAGTGCTGGACCAAGAGCCCCTTCATAAGGTATCCCATTTTCAAGTGGTTGGTACTCTGAATGCCACCCTTGGAACCTGACCTTGGCAGATCTGACAAAGTTCAGGAAATTAGCCAGATTGTGTGTCGTGCTTTTTTCCTTGGTGAGTCCATATCGGCGGTCTGGACGAGTTTCCAACCTCCACTGGAGTCGGTTAAGCACTATTCTCTTTGCTGTCTTTCCCAGACAGCTAAGATGTGTAATGGATGGTACCTTCCCAGCTTCTTTGGTTTAGGGATAAGGCAAAAATGTGTGTTAATCTTCTAGTCCCAGGTGGGAAATGGTTGGATAGGAAATCCCATCACTTCCTGTAACCGAAGGAAAGGTTTTCTGGTAAGTTTATGGGGTCAGAGTTATTCCTGACTGGTCCTGATCTCTGCTGGTAAACCGGTGCTACCTGCATGAGTAGAAAACTTAAGGGCCAGCCAGTTGGCCTCCAAATGGAGTTCCTGATGGATACACCATGTGGGGACAACCCAACCCACTGTCATATCTACATCTAAAACTGCCTAACACTTTTGGCAGTTTCCTGAGCATATCTGATGACCTCCCTAAGAAGGGAAAGAATTTCAGGCCTTGTATGTTGTATGTCATCCAAAATCTCTGCGGTACATAGTAACCATTAGTTCCTGGATAGGGTCTTTGGGATAGTCATTAAGGGTGCTTGATCTGTGACTCTGATCAAGTAAGCCTTGAGCACATCCACATTGTCATTGTATCGGGAACCAACTGTATCCCCTCTTGCCCATGGAGAGAGGACAGGACTTGGGCATTCAAGTAGTGTCCTCTGGGACATAAAGGGCATCCAAATATGATGGTGGCATCCGATGCTTCGGAGACTGATGTTTCAATGTAGTTCTTATCTCCGGTCATCAGTATCCCCCTGCTGACAGGGTCTCTTTATCTGTGGAGGAGACTGTTTGCCTTGACCTTTGTAGTCATAGGCCTTCTCATCCCCCTTTTGGTTCTGTCGCTGTCACTACCCTCCTTCTCCGCCTCCTCACAGGCATCCCCCAAAACCGCAGCTACTGCCTTGATATCACTACTGTGGACAGCAGGAGTATCAGATCCTTCTCACATATATCTGTTCTCATATATATCTATCTACTCCTCTGTTTTGGACTCCCTTTCTGGGTCTGATCCCTCGGAGCAGTCACTAGGGGCAGGGAACTTTCTCCTTAAGAGGAAGGGGATTCCCTTTTCCTCCATATCTGTTCCCAGTCATGGATGCCTGAGGAGTAGGTATAAAAACTGACCACTTCTCAATGCGAGGTGATTACATCCTGTTTATAAGCAACTGGAAAGCCAAGTAATACCATTAGGACCCTCCTGTCATCTGGTGTTATTTCAGGGGTACTCACGTTTCCATCTGTGGGCTTCATTTCCTTGAAAAAAATCAGGTGGCTTGATCTTAGTAGACAATTTATCATGCCCCCATCCTTTCAAGTCCCGATAGTAACAGGACCTTCTGTCAGGTCTCAATCGCCCTAACTAATATGAAAAAGCTATCGAACCCCTCTGAGTTTGAGTGGAACTCTGAACTTGTTCCTTCTTTTAGGGGCTGTGGTCTCTCCCTCCGAGTCCGTCGTCGGCTGTTGTCGTTTGTGGTCTCCCCTCCGATATGGTATTTACCATAAAAGTAATACTTCATTCACACTCCTATGGCCCCACCCCAAAAAAGAACCTCGGTGTTAGAATATACCTCTAACAGCCACAGGGGTAATGAGAGAGTATACACAACCACAACCTCATGCTAAAGGCAGTCAGTGGACCTGTGAGATGCTAATGTGGCAGAAAACGCATAACCCTATTCTTACTAGAATAAGGGACCGAAGAGGTTTGTTGCTAGCCACAGGGCGGACACAGCCTCACTCAACCTCCAGACCTTCCGTCTCGTAGCTCAGAGGGATGCCACTTTGGTATACACGTGGCCAGGTGAAGACCCCCCTGGTGGGAGTGGGACTTACTGGGTCAGCACTTTTAGGTACCATTTGGTTGTCCCCTCCACGAAACCAACCATTGGCGAAGCCATCTCAGTAGGAAGGGCCATGCCCATTGTTAATTCATTTGGGGAGGACTTCAAGCCCCTGCACCACGACAAGCTCTTTTAACCTAATGCTCAGGAATGTGTAATGGTAATGTTCTTAGCTACTTGTGAAGAGAATTGCCTGGCGAAAGCATTATTATTGTCTTTAGGAGAATCGAAATTTATGCCATGTTATGTTTTTTTTGTGTGTGATTTTATCAATAGAACTATTCATGTAAAAGTGTTGCATTGCTGATAATTGTAGAGACAAATCTTTGCCAGGAGTCTTTTCGTTTGTCTAATGGTTCTAAACTCCCAATTCTTGCAAGTTTGTTTGCAAAAGATTTCATCAATTTTTTTCTTGAAAAAACAGTACACCCTATTTCATTCTTACAGCTCCCTCTGGCAACTTCATGTCCACCAGGAAACTCTGTGCTTAATGCTCTTTGTTTGGAGTCTTAAGAAACTGATGCCTTTGCTGCACTTCAACCGCATTTTTTAATGTGTTTGAGTACCGAGAGCGACCCAGTCTGCTCAGACCAAAGGTAATTTAGGGTATCAGACAAATACTAAAGGCAAATAGGGAGATGGTCATTGTTAAAAACCATTGAAGTAGATAGAAATAGATGACTGATGAAAGTAACTATTAATCAACTCCAATCGAAATTTGTTGTGCAATGCTTTGTGTGACTGTGCTTAGCAGGAAAATGCATGAGTGGTGGGGCCATGACTTGACGTCATCAGGTGGGTGTGGCTGTTAATCCCCGGGTTACTACTTGAATTAGAGATCCATATATTTACATAGCATACAGATATGTTACAAGATACATTGTCCTTTTTCTCGTTTTAGTCAAATCTTTATTGTTTATCATCTTATTGAAATATTGAAGGTAATAACAATGATTATGATATAAAATAGTTACAATTATAATGATTATAATGCTATCAATTATAATAATATCTTGATATACATAAATTAAAAGAATATGAGAAAAGAGAAGGGGAAGAAAACTTAAGACATATGTTTTCACTGCTAATATAGCAACTTATATGATACCCACCACATTATATTGAAGTACTTCATACTTCAGGGACTTGATGGAACTTGTACTGTATATTACACTATGGACGCCTTGAATGTGTTCCGTAATTGCTACATTACCTGCCTTCACTCAATGAATATTCTAAATTATTTTTACTTTCCTACATGCGTGATATTTTCTTAGGAAGATGCAGAGACTTGGTTATTTAAATGAGAACAACAATATTGGGAGCATAGAATAAGGCTGATAATGTAAGGGTATTTATTATTGCTTTAAGAGTATTCGAATTTTCCAGTACAATATGACGCATGCCTTGGAAGAACCATGTCCACTGGTCTTATTTTTTCTATAGAAGGGAGGCA
>BOPN01001705.1:33953-36453 GCA_017312705.2 Penaeus japonicus | reverse complement strand
AACATAAATCCATGAAAATACGTAGACTATCAACTGCATCAGATATTACATCAGATTTGAGCTTAGCAACACGTTGGATTTGGTACTGGGAAGATGACAATGGTGTTTTTCATCCATACACTGATGGAGATGGAGAAAAATTCTATATCATTTCTCTGAGCGACCAAATGGAATATGAGAAAATAAATGCTAGATCAGATTATATGCAAGTAAAAATTTGTGGTATTCATTATAGCATTAACATTAAGGACATGTATCAGCAAAATAAGAACACAGACAAAATCAGGAAAATAAGAAGGAGACCATCATGTCTCCCACGAAAACAAAAAAATGAATTTTCATTCAGTGACCAGTTTTCGACTGTGTTAGAGGATAAAGACTTCATGAGACATCCTGTCAATGCAGCCTCCTCCGAATTTATGTATGTTAAAGGACTTTTACAGACTGGTATAGGAAATATTCGTATTGCTACCATGGAACGCATTCAGAATAATCATCTCTGGAAAGCTTACCAAAACAAGAAAAAACTTCTTTTGTCCCTTTACAAAAACGATGTTTCACTTGTCAATGAACAGTTCATGTTCCATGGGACAAAGCATAAAGTGATTGACTTGATCTGCAAAGAAAGCTTTGATTGGCGACTGTTTGGAAGCAACGTAGGCAATGTGTTTGGTAAAGGGACATATTTCACAAATGATTCAAGAGTGTCCAATAGCTACAGTGAAAGCATATCAGGTCTGAAAGCAGTGTTTGTGGCTCTCATTCTTGTGGGTACTATTACAAAGGGAGACAGATATATGGAAGTTCCTCCCCCAAATACTACATTTGACAGGTGTTTTGATACCACCTGTAATAATGATGTTGAACCCAACATCTTTGTAAAGTATAACAAAGATGAATACTACCCGGCATATATTGTTAAGTACCATGATGCCGATAGTAATTACTGAGAAATACTGTATATTGATGTTATTACAAGGGCCCAGAGTAAAATCACCTCAGGCATCATAGCACATGTAATTATTTTTATTTATTCATTTATTTTTTTGATTGCTAACCAACACTTGATTGTGTTACAAGAAAAAATGAACAATATATAATAACTTCACAGATCATCACACGCACGCACGCACGCGCGCGCGCACACACACACACACACACACACACACACACACACACACACACACACACACACACACACACACACACACACACACGCTGACCTTGGTGCTGACACACACTCCTGTTTTAACATGATAGGCTTTACCGCCCTTGCCACAATATACCAGAATATATCATTGTATACGGTGTTGCCAGAGGTTCAAGCGGACGGCGTCTTGTTTCTTACCCAATCTGTTGTATTGCCGTCCCTGCTTACCACCTCGGAGAATTACAAAGGAGGGACAGGGTCAGTTCTTGTACCTCCGTGGAATTCCAATCCATTACCTCCAAGGATGTGACTAATCTATCACATTCTTGGAGTTGCTGGAATTAGCACACCAATATACCCTTTTCACAATATAATGTATATAAGTTAGTCAGCTATGATATCAGTTGCATTCTGATTTTAAAGCTAGAAACGGGATTATGTTAAATAACTGAAAGGAGGAGGCGGATAGATGCATATAGGAAATATATATGAATATTTGTAATATATATATATAGATATATAAATAGACATACACACACACACACAAAGCACTTGTAGTGTTGAAACGCGGCTGCTGTTCGCTGATATTTTGTATGTGTATTTTGCGACCGTTATCGTTAACGACGGGGACGTGATATCAAATCATGGCTTTTCTTACAACCATTATGGGCGATCAGCCACGGCCAGACCGGCCCGATTAAAATACCCCGAAGTTTAGACCACTTGGGTTACTTTCATTGTGAAAATGTCAAAAGGAGCTGCAGATATCCCTGGGTAAGAAGTAGTCTGTATTTATCCCACTTAGTGTTAATATTCACAAGTCTTTTCTGCAGTGGTAATCTTTGATTGTATGTATATGTATGTTTATATATATATATATATATATATATATATATATATATATATATATATATATATATATATAGTTTTTTTTAAGCAATAGGTACAGCATATTATAATAAGGCCAAAATAAACTATGATATAACCATAAGCTTATTTCTCTACTCACCTACAAGATAAAAATTCATTTGTTATATATGTAGAAAAAGGTATAACATCGCTAGAGATGTATTCTGAGGATGTAATAACGCGCAGCTCGCCAATAACATCTCTTGCGTTGTGAAAATTATTCAGTCTCATTTACACCTTTTTCTACATTTGTCATAATGAATTATGTTCACCATTTGTGTGTGTGTGTATGTGTGTGTGTGTGTGTGTGTGTGTGTGTGTGTGTGTGTGTGTGTGTGTGTACATTTACATTTACATTTACATTTACATTTACATTTACATTTACATTTACATTTACATTTACATTTACATTTACATTTACATTTACATTTACATTTACAT
>BOPN01001705.1:0-2500 GCA_017312705.2 Penaeus japonicus | reverse complement strand
TGAAAATATTTTTATTTTCCAGTGATGATTATAAATTTTACTAGTATTTCACTTAAGGGTCTATATCAAGTGTATTTCTGTTTAAATGTTTGTAGAGTAATTGGCTCATGGATTTTCTATAAACCTGTGAACTTTCTACCCGTTCCATTTATACATTGATGTTGAAAAGTAAAGTTTTATTTTATATTCTTCATTTTGTCTTCCCTTCTGAAATCTATAGTCATACCAGTCTCAAATGTAAAACAATATAGAATGTTACCATGTATAGTTTCTTATATGTTTTGTTTGGTTGATTATATTAAGTTTGTGCCTAAACAACAATATTCCCCAAGCAATTTTGCCAGTGTAGGAAGCATGTTTGTTTCTCTTGGTGCTCTGCTTTCCACATTTTAAAGTTCCTTCCTCTTCTGTTAAGGAAAAATATGGTAAACTAAAGGAAATTAGTCCCTTAAAAAGTAAGTAGCACTGAAACAAGTATGCCTGAAAGTACCTCTCTATAGAGATGTTACTTTAGATGGAGATAATGTCTTTTATTGCATTATTATAAAAAAAAAAAAAAAAAAAAAAAAAAAAACGGAACTTACTAGGCCAGAAAGTTTCCTCAGCACGAATAATTTGGAAAGGTAACTTTTTACATCAGACATCCAAGAGAAGTGTTTGATTTGAGACTTTGTGGATTGAGCATTCAATATCACTTTTTTGTAACATTTCATTCTACAGTCTTTTTATATTAAAGAAGTCTGCTAGAGTAACCGTCCTCTCCATCAACATGTTACATCTGTTATTGAGAGGTTCTAGTGTTTTAGTCCCCATGTGTAACCACAGTACAAAAGTGGTTCTCTAGTTGACAGTACATTATTAGTTTATTGCTTGAAAATAAAGTAGATAGTCTCTAGTGATTTTTAGAACCTTATCAATTCAGAAGAAAATGTTAATATTTGGAAGCTCAAATCTTTGGATAATGCATAGAAAATTTAACTTTGTGCATGAGAAAGGAAGGAAGATTTTACATTCCTTATCTGAAATTGTCGAGTTAAAATGTACCTGTTTTCCCCTAGGTTAATTGGTAATAAAGGCCTGGATTGTACAAGATTAAACGGAACTTACTTTTGTAGGGCCCCTTCTCATGTTAAATGTTAAGAAATCTTTTATCAAACCTGATTATATGATTAACCAACTAAGCCAAAAGTCAGGTATTTGAATATAAGCAAAGATGCCTCCATCTTTAGTTTTAGAATTTGTTTGAAATGGAAAAGGGCTTGCTCATGCAAAAGAAGGAGAAGCACTGGCCAATTGAAATGTGGTTTGCAAGGATATACTCTGTAAACAAAGTATTTGAAACTGATGCTTATCGATGTAAGTATGAACATTACATTGTTAAACATGAACATGGCAATATTTTTACGTGCCTTTACATTGTAAACCATAAGAATAGGGTGAGTGAAAAACGCTCTGAGAGGATCAGCATGGCCCTGTTGAGCGAGAAAACATCCCAGCACGAAGAGTTGCACGCTTGTTATCTTCCTGGCATTAGCAGGAGTACACAAAAATACGTGTACTCCTGATTAACCCATCGTGAATGGGTTAATCCATTCATGCCGGGGCTATTTCGGCTCTAAATGGTCGGAATGCCGGGGTATTCGAACGCTTAAGCCTAACGCCTCAGGATTCTCAGGCACACTAGCTGCGAGCAAGCGCTGTACCACCCGCTCACCTGGTGTGCCGGCCTTGACTAAATATCTCGTCTCCGAGATATTTACTGAAAGTGATAACAAGTCAACAGGCGCGAATGGGTTAATAAAAAAACATGTTACAGGAATGCCTATTTAGTTTTAGTTGATTGAGCTTTGCCTACATTATTCACTTCTATGTGAAAATACCAAAGGAAAGTGGAAGCAATCTCTTTGTGGGGCATCAAAAAACCTGTTTTATACTTTTAATTTTTTTTTACCAAAAGAAAAGAATAATCATACTCGTACATATGAGTTTACATATACCTCGTAACATGACATGACATGATATCACAGGTAATCAACAAATTAGTTTAGTATTGCATTAGTAATTTTTTTCTTTATTTAATTCTTCGCCAAACATTTGATTTTACAATAATTTTTGAACTCAGATATTTTTATTCAACCAATCAAAAAGCAGAAATTACCATTATTTCATCAATATCATGTAGTTTTCTGTGACGTCATTTTTTAACGTTATATCTCATTTTATGACACTCAAACACCTAAACTAAAGTAACAGTCTAAGAAATTATGTAAAATTAATATATTTGAGAACAATCTATCTATCTATTGCTGACGTTTCAGCGTGTTACTACGTGTTAGATATTTTTCGATAGTAAGTCAACAGGCAGGAATGGGACAGATGATATGTATATGTATGTGAATATATAATGTGTGTGTGTGTGTGTGTGTGTGTGTGTGTGTGTGTGTGTGTGTGTGTGTGTGTGTGTGTGTGTGTGTGTGTGTGTGTGTGTGTGTGTGTGTGT
>BOPN01001704.1:263421-265921 GCA_017312705.2 Penaeus japonicus | reverse complement strand
GTCTTTACATTAGCAGAACTCATCGGAAAATTGTTGTAAAGCAATACGTGGAGAGGCAGTGATTTGAGTCAGCAATTGAGATTTGTCTAAAAAAATAAAAGAAGAAGAAGAAGAAAAAAATCCCTCAGCTGTAAATAAAACACTCGTTAACTTTATCAAAAGCCAGCGTTTACAAACTGAACAAAAGGCTTTAAAATCTCGAAAACTATTAATCAATCCGCGTTGGAAAGTCTGGAAGAAAGTCCTGCACCAACTCCAAGACAAGATAAAATTCTTATAGATACGTTAAGAATAGACAGATCAAAGTCACCAAGAAAACTAGCTTCTGAGTGGCAAGACTATGGCGTACAGAGTGACCTCTTTACTGTCAGAAGAAAAATTAACAAGCTTGGCTATCGTGTCTGCAGGCTAAAAGAAGAGGCCATGAAGAAGACATACAAACATTGGGCATCAGAGGACAGAGAAAAGGTAAATATGCCTAAACTGCTGTTAAGTTAATTTTGGTGTATTTTAGCACAGTACATCTCAGTGAAGTATCAGAGCAATCATTAGATGAAGTAATTCTGTTTAGTTTCGAAATATTGCTACTCACGTGTCCTTGTATAAAGTTATTCATAATGAAGCAAAAAAAAAAAAAACTTGTTTAACCCATTGCGTACGGGTGTCATGGCATACGTGACGTAGGAGCTTTGGCCTGACGACGGGCGTCATGACGTACACGACGTTCGGGGATGTTGGATCACTGTGCTATTTTATTTTGCTATGAAAAAGGAATGAGTGATGATGGCTACTGCAGTCATAATTACTATAATTACCGTAATATCGTGCAAGCTTAACGTCCAAAACCTAGATGGCACCACTTTTTCCTAGCACCAGCAGGTGAGAGAGCCTTGAATGGCACCCATCCACGGTCTCTAGTAAGCACTGTCTCTATAGAGCGATGGCACACACTAAGTTGATGAACTCTTGCGCAAAACTACCGCCGATGAAGGATGTGCAGGCAGAACGAGAAGAGGAAGGTGACTCAATCCATAGCCAGTGTCTAAAATAGGCTCCTGTGCCAATATGGATGCCTTTCACTGTGGCACTCACAGTCACAAGCACAGATTTCATTCCTCTTCCCTACCTCTTCTTGTTATATTTATTGTAGGTGGTTATATGTTTTGGGTATTCGTTCGCGACAGCACAAAAATACGGAAAAATAAAGTTGCCTTTTAATCTCCTGCATAACAGCAATTCTTCTATCACATTGAGTATAAAGAAAATAATGAGCTAATATGGATAATATACTACAATTTTAGTCAACTGCAGCACTGATAGAGCCTGTCATATGGCACATATAAGTCTCTAAACTCAATAAAACACACAAAAAAATAAAACACAAAAACCGCTCTAGTTTTACAATGAATGACTGAAAGAGAGTGGGATGCTTCAAATTATATTGCTTCAAGCGGTCTCTCTCTAAAATAAAACCTATCCTGGAGGCTGGGCAAGCAAATTTATCTCCGTCTGCAATGGGTTAAGATGCTGGCAATTGATATTCAAATTGTAGGGTTTTCATTACCAGATATATGTTGTTTTTTCTCCCGATGAATCTATACTGAAGATCTTGAGTGATAAGCAAAAAATCGTGAGGAGGAGGTCAATGATGATGGTTTGGTCTCTGCAAAAGGCGCAGGTCGATTATTTATAGATCGTAGAGGTACTCAGAGCCAAGACGGATGCCTCAAGACAGATGATAGATGAACACCTGTTACTCCAACTTCGCGATTGGTTTCTTGGTGATGACTGCGATATTCATGTATGATGAAGATCAGTGCCCTAGAGTCATCAAGGCGCTTGCCAGTATTGGATATAGCCTTGATATGAGTCCTATTAAAGGGTAATTGAAATACTCGTAGGATTTATTCGGCCAAATTCAGTAAATCGATAAGAAACAGCTCATTTATTGCATGGTGGGTGTTTGCGATAGAAATCCAGGAAAAAGCACAGTGCTACATTGTAAACATGCCAAGACAGATTGAAACACACACACACACACACACACACACACACACGCACACACACAATATATATATATATATATATATATATATATATATATATATAAATATATATATATATACAAACAGTATTGTACCTTGCCATGAGCAGGGTCGTGTTGTACTACAGTATAATCGCTGAATACCATGCTAGACAATTTCAAACATGCCCGAAGGTCATATTAGTAGTATCCCATCAGAATACACATAAGCCATTAGGTGTGTATATTGGGCTGTTTCTCCCCCGAAACACGAGTTCCCACCCTACAACACGGCCCTCAGTCCCCGGAAGCAGTGGAAGCTCCTGGGAAGCTCCAGGACAGACCAAGGCAGCGCTAAGGTGAATCCTTGCACATATATTTGAAAAATTAAGTGGGCAGAGGCTGATTTAAAAGATATATATATATATATATATATATATATATATATATATATATATATATACATATACATATACA
>BOPN01001704.1:248421-253421 GCA_017312705.2 Penaeus japonicus | reverse complement strand
TGGAATTTCTAAACCTTTTCCATTCTCTCTCTCTCTCTATCTATCTATCTATCTATCTATCTATCTATCTATCTATCTATCTATCTATCTATCTATCTATCTATATATCTATATATATATATATATATATATATATATATATTTATATATATATGCAAGGTCAGTGTCTCAATTCTACTGTCGCACTATTTTTTTCAGTAACAGGTCGGGCACAAATGACATGCACCATTTCTTAAAAATTTTATTATCCTTCATATATACTTTATTGGATTAAGGTCAGAGAGTTCTCTGGCCAATTCAGCTAGCCATTTTGTTCCGTTTTTGCAGTATGGGAAAGCGCTCCATCTTGCATGAAAACTCAGACTCCTACACCTGGAACACAGCTAGCATATGCTTCTTTAGAACCTCGGTGCACTTGTCTTATGTTATTGTTTCCCCCCCAAGAAGAAGGTACAGCCCTCCCAATCCCTTATATCTCTAAAAGGTCCCTGGACCATCAGCGTTCCAGGGTCATATGATCATGCGAAACTTCCGTCTCCGCTGCTCCTTTGTCAAATTTTGTTTTGTTTTGTTTGTTTTTCTTTTTATTCAAAATCGAGCGTCTTCTTCTCCATTCGTGATGTGAGCAGTGATTTCATGTGAATGTGTGCAAACCGAGGTCATTTTGCAGCCGATGTCGTATTATCCACTCAGTAGCTTCTAGTAAAAATGGGTGTTTAATCTTGAGCTCACTTTATGTGATTTTAAAGTTCTTTATCCCTTCTCTCTTCGCGAGGTAATGGGCTGTTCTCCTAGTTTTTCTTGGCCTTCTAGGTATTGTTTTTCTAACTGGAAATGTGTTTAGCGACAGTCCCGATTGGTTGCCAGGAAGCGTTTTCTCCCTTCGTTCTGTCCTTCTGGTAATTTCTATTATGGAGAGATTTTCTGTCTTCTAGGCCAAAATACTGCACCTTTCTTCAACAGACATGTTCGTAGAACCCGATTCGGTGTCCTTAGATAAAGTGGGCAGCGACCCTTAAGTTGCAGGCGAGAATGAACAGGTTGCTTTGGAGAGAGACCAGTAAAAAATTGTCTGTGTCTTAGCTCCAGGTGCACGGTCCGGTGGTCCTAAGTTCGTGCCAAACTGCCTAAGCCTTCTTGAAGTGTCTAAAGCTGCCAGGTGTACGAGAACTTGCGCGGCATGATTCCACCACACAAATTAAAATATTACTGACCCATTGCATACCAGGCGGCCTATCATTTTTTTCCAACATGGTATCTATTTACATGTTTGACCCTTTCCCTGACGCGTGATCATCGCCTCAGGACAGAGGCTGCGCTGTTTCCTTGTAGAGAAACGTATTCGCATGCACGGTGCATGTGTGTGTGTTTGTTAGTGTGTGTGTGCGTACGCGCATGTGCGTGCGTATTTTGTGTGTTTGTTGATCATGTCTGTTATTACGTTATGAAAATATATGTTCAAGATTAATTCAGGATGAGGAAATTTGTGCCCAATATGACATAACACATGATATCTAATATGATATAACATGATGATATGATTATAATAATGATGATTACAATTATGATAGTAAAAACCGATAATAAAAATTACGTCAGTGTCGATGATGATGATAATGATCGGAATAATAAAGATTAGGATAACGATAATGCTTAAATAGTAAGCGTTTTAATAATAAGAGCAATACTAATGATGATGAAAGTCATAATGGTAATAATGTTGATGATTAACTAGTAGAAATATCAATAGTGCTACCAATACTAACATTGGCAATGGAACTCTGAATGATTATGATAGCGTCCCCCCCCTAAAAAAAAAAAAAAAAAAAAAAAAAAAAAAAAGTTTTCTGAAGGGGACGCAAACTCTGGGCTTTTGATTAGAAGACTTGCACGAAACTGAGTGAGTTGTTGCTCTATTGAAATAATGTTGCATAAGTGAAGGCTTTTACGATCATATATTCACTATATACATGCATACACATACGCTATAGCGGTATTGATAATGATAATGAAGATAATAATGATGATGATAATGATTATGATTATGAGGAGGAGAAAGAGGAGTATAAAATGATGATGATGATGATGATAGTGATGATGATGCTGATGATGATGATTATCAACAGCATCATTATCACTATCATCATCATCATCATTATTATCTTCCTCTTTCTCCTCCTACTCATTTTAATCATTATCGTTATCATCATTATATTTCTCTCTCTCCTCCTCCTCATTATCATTATCATTATCGTTATTATCATCATTATCATCATCATTATCATAATCATTTAAATATTACGGATATCGATATAACTAACGTACGTGAATGCATGTATATTATAAATGAATATGTGATCATTAAAACCTTCACTTATGCAATTGACATTCAATCGAGCAATAGCTCACTCAGTTTCCTGCGTCTCCTAATCAAACGCCTCGAGTTCGCGCCCCGTACATTAAGAGTTCCATTGTCAATGTTATTATTGGTAATAATAATAATAATAATAATGATAATAATAATGATGATAATAATGATAATAATGATGATAATAATAATGATAATAATAATAATATTAATATTAATAATAATAATGATAATAATAATAATAATAATAATGATAATAATAATAATAATAATAATTTTAATTTTAATAATTTTAATTTTGATAATAATAATAATAATAATAATATTAATAATATTAATAATATTAATAATAATAATGATAATAATAACAATAATAATAATTTTGATAACAATAATAATGATAATGATAATAATGAAAATAATAATAATAAAAACAGAAACAATAAAGATATTCATGATAATAACATGTTAATAACATCAATGTTAAGGATAATGGTATCAAAAATAATGATAATCATTGTTTTAATAATGATAACAATGATAACGAAAATTGATAAAAGAAAAGATAGCAACAGAGATGATGATAAAAAAACGATGATAACGAGGATAAAAAGGAAAAATGTTAATAATAATGACAATGATAATAGTATTAGTAATGATAGTAATGATTGTTATTACAATAATGATGTTAATAATGATACCAGGAAGAAAAAGTAACGATGATGATAATAATAATAATATTATTAATGATAACGATAATGACACTGATATCAGTAATGATGATAGTGATAATGGTAAAGATGATAATAATAACAACAGCGATGATGATAATTCTATTTTGATTATGTTAATGAGGATAACAATTATGATAGTAAAAACTGATAATGAAAGTGATGACGATGTAGAGGATGATAATAATGATCGGAATAATAAATATTATGATAACGCTAAAATAGTAAGCGTTTCAATAATAAGAGCAATACTAACGATGGTGAAAGTGATAATGATAATAGTGATGATGATTAACTAGTATAGATAGCAATAGTGCTACCAATAATTAAGAATGGAACTCATAATAATTATGATAGCGACCCCCCCAAAAAAAAAAAAAAAAAAAAAAGTTTTCTGAAGGGGACGCGAACTCTGGGCGTTTGATTAGAAGACTTGCACGAAACTGAGTGAGCTATTGCTCTATTGAAATAATGTTGCATAAGTGAAGATTTTAAAGATCACATATTCACTTACATACATGCCTGCACATACGTTATATCGATATCTGTAATATTCAAATGATTATGATAATGATGATGATAATGGTGATAGTAATGATGATGATAACGATATTGATAATGATAATGAGGAGGAGGACAGAGAGGAATATAATGCTGATAATGATAATGACAGTGATTATAATGAGGAGGAGGAGAAAGAGGAGGATAATAATGATGATGATGATGATGATATTGATGATGATGCTGTTGATGATGATAAGGATAAAATCATAGCATTGATAGACCAATTATGGTAATGATGATGAAGAAAAAGTAAAAGATAAAACTAAAACAGAAATATAAGGGTAATAACAAAACGAGATGATAATGCTGATGAAAATGATAACAATGATAATGATAATCATAATTATGAGGTGATATAAACAATAGTAGTGGGAATAATAACACTGACAAAGATAATAAAAAGGATAAGATCATACTAATTCGGTTTACAACAACGATGGTGATGCTGATGCTAATATCAGTGATACTGCAACCACTATTGCTACCACAATTATTAATAATGGAGATAGGAGTTCTGGTTGTAAGGAATTAGACCAGTGGTTTTCAAACTGTCTAGTATGACGGCACACTAAGAAAAAAACAATATTTGGGCGGCACACTTGCGCTTTGATAAAAAAAAAAAAAAAAAAGTATATATATGTATATATATATATATATATATATATATATATATATATATATATATATATACATACATATATATTTATATATATATATACATATATATATATATACATATATATATATATATATATATATATATATAAATATATATATATATATATATATATATATATATATATATATATATATATATATATATATATGTACATATATATATATATATATATATATATATATATATATATATATATATATATATATATATATATAGTCTTAGACTATAGTCTTAGACTTATTCTCGCTGATCAGTGTGAGGAATTCTCGAAATCCAGCAAAATTATATTATTTTCGCGACACACCAAGGGCATAATGGCGGCACACACTTTGGGAAGCACTGAATTTGGCTGATAACAATAATGATCATTCTAATGTAATTGTATTCAGAATAACAGCAGTAACGATAATAATAATGATATTAACAATGATATAATAACGATGCTAATAAAAAAAAAGAAGTTTTTTTTGTAGAGGACGCGAACTTAGGGCGTTTGATTAGAAGACTTGCACTAAACTGAGTGAGCTATTGCTCGATTAATAGTTAATTGCATAAGTGACGGTTTTAAAGATCGCATATTCACTTATATACATGCATGATGATAATTATAATGATAATCATAATCATAATGATAATAATGATAACACTAACAATGAAT
>BOPN01001704.1:240921-243421 GCA_017312705.2 Penaeus japonicus | reverse complement strand
ATGAAAAAGGAACAGAACAAAACAGGGCAGCGGTATCAGTGACAGTATCAGGAATGATAATAAAAGAAAAAGAACAATGATAAGAGGAATGGTGATGATGACGACGATAATGATGACGTAAGAGTGTGCGGCTGTGCGTGTGTTCGAGGCTCTACGACACTGGTTCGCAATGATGTTGATAATGATAATAATCATGATAATAATGATAACAATAATGAAAATGGTGATGATAATGATAATAATAATGATGATGATGATAACAATGACAAAAGTAAAGATACTGATGATAACAGTAACAATGAAGGTAATACTAATTATGCTGATAACGACAATGATGATGATAATAATGAAAACGAGTAACATCAATAATGATAATGATAACCATAGTAATAATACTGATAACAATGATAATAACGACTGTAGTGATAATGATAAAAAAGACAGCAACACCAATGATGATCAAAACAACTATAATAACGATGATAAAAATGATAAGATTATGTATAATAATGATAGGAATGATGATGATGATGATGATGATACTGATAATGATGATGATGATGATACTGATGATGATGATGATGATAATAATAATACTAATGGTAAGAATAGGGATAAGGATAATGATACTGCTAATAGTAATAGTAATGATAATTACAGTTATTACAATAATGATGATAATGATATCAGGAAGAAAAGGTGATGATAGTGATGATAAGGATGATGATGATGATAACAAGAGTAACAATAAAATCAGTGATAATGATAATGATACTGATATCAATAAGGATGATGATAGTGATGATTGTAATTATGATAATTATAACAACAATGATTATGATGATGATAATGATGATTGCAATTAATACTGGAAATAATACCAATATCAATGATGATACTAATGATTGGAATGATAGAAGATTATGATAACGATTATGCTCAGAGTGTCAGCGTATCAATAATAAGAGCAATGATAATGATGATGAAAGTGATAATGATATTAATGATGATGATTAACTAGTATAGATAACAATAATGCTACCAATAATTAAGAATGGAACTGTTAATGATTATGATAGCGCCCCCCCCCCAAAAAAAAAAAAGAAAAAAGAAAAAAAGAAAACAAGGTTTTCTGAAGGGGGCGCGAACTCTGGGCGTTTGATTAGAAGACTTGCACTAAACTGAGTGAGCTATTGCTCTATTGGAATATTGTTGCATAAGTGAAGGTCTTAATGATCACATATGCACTTATATACATGCATACACATGCGTAATATCGATGGTATAATCAGGAGGAGGAGGGGGGGAATATATATATATATATATATATATATATATATATATATATATATATATATATATATATATATATATTTATGTATATTTCTATTAATATTACATTATCATCATCAACATCTTCATCACTATCGCCATCTCCATCTGCACCATATCATCATAATCTCTCCATCATCATTTCATTATCACCATCACCATTACCATCATCATTATTATCATATATTATCGAATCGATTTATTGGAAAACAAATCATGCGCTTACTAATTGCTTTTGGCCTTTTAAGATAAAATTGCGCTTTTTCTTCCTTATTATATTTTCAGAATTCATAATGTGTTGTTCAGGATGCTTTTAAGATTAAGCGAGAGAAAGTTGCAAAAAAATAATCACCTAAAAAGGATATGATTTTTAAACAGCTTTAGTTTAGGAATAAAAATTATAGAAAGAGATTCACTACTAAAACAAGTGAAATATTACATAACCCTAGAAGATATTTAATCACGGAACTTGAGAGAAAGATATCAAATTTAAGGCAAGAAATAGGTTTGAAAAAAGGCGTCTTTTAAAACAGGCTATTTATTGATTTGTTAAGGACGACTTCGTATTTTTGCAAGTGCCATAAGAAAACTCATTGACAACACAGACACCAGACACAACTTAAATCCAGTGACGTAGAAGCAAGAATAACAACGAAACAATACACAGAGAAATACAAAAAAACAGAGTCCTAGGCACGGCCAAAAATGTAAAGAATCTACAAAAATATGTATACACAACATTAATAAGAAAAAAAGAAAGAAAGTAAAGCCTTTGCTGATACTTTCATCCACGGGTGAGACTACGAGCGACCAGAATTGAGGACATCTGGATTCAATTCAAAACGCATCCCGGAGGAAATCTCGGGAATGGAAAAGGCCTCGAAAAAGTCGACTCGACATCAACTGGAGTGGCGTGCCATAGCTGCTTGTACTACGGGCCTTAGAGGTATTGACTCAAACCTGTCATTTTCCATGAGACAAAATACCGACTCTAAGATTTACTTTTTTTTTTCTCTCTCTCTCTTTTGGGGATGTTATGGTGCCGTAGGGGATAGGGTGGCTATGGAGATAATGTTCAAGTTAACGTGGAAGTGGTATTGTTTAGGAGGACACGATAACCGTGAAACTGTAGTACTGCCGTTCACACAAACTTCATGTTGAGCTTTTG
>BOPN01001704.1:208421-213421 GCA_017312705.2 Penaeus japonicus | reverse complement strand
AGCCATTTAACCGACCAAGTCTCTGACGAGGTCGTATCGCTAAGAAACTACCATTTATGTAGAAAAGACCGAGAGGGAAGGGTTGGAGGCGGAGTCGCCATGTACATCCACCAGAACCTCCCTTTCACTGAAGTGACGATTAATTCTACTTTGGAACACGTCGCATGCAAAGTAAAATTCAATAACACGTATCTGACTATATGCTCAGCTTATTGTCCACCTGATAAAATGGTAATCTATGATGAGCTTTTTGCTATTCAGGACAGTCTGCCAAACAATAAATTAATTCTAGGTGATTTTAATGCTCGTCATACATCATGGGGTCCCTGCGGGTGAATGGTAGAGGTGAGCAAGTAGTTAAGTTGATCAACGACTCGGATCTGGTCCTTCTAAATGATGGTAGTCCAATGCGAGTGGACGATAATACCGGTAATTTGAGCTTTATTGACCTATCACTGGTCTCTTCAACACTAGCAGCCAAGTGCCTGTGGCACACCATTGACGACTCGTTGGGAAGCGATCACCTTCCTATTTGTATTAAATATTCATGCGACACCACGAGAACCCAAATTTAACGTAAAAAGAGCAGATTGGGTCGCCTTCACAAGGAGCGTCAAGCTCGAAGTTGTTGGAGAAACCATTGATGATAAAGTAAACAATGTTCAAAATTGTATTATAAATGCAGCAATGGCAACCATCCCTAAGACTTCGACAGATAGCGTTAAGCATAGAGTTCCATGGTGGACACCAGATTGTCAAGAGGGCTGCTATGTGAACGAAATAGGGCCTACAGGCTTTTCCACAATAATATCACAAACGAGAACTTTCGCAATTATAAACAAGCGAGAGCTAGGGCTCGAAGAACAATCAGACAAGCCAAAAGAGACTCCTGGCGAAGCTTTGTCTCTACAATTAACAGCAACACCAAAATTTCAGAGGTTTGGTCCACTATTAATAAAATCAATAGAAAAAAGACATCACCAAAAATTAAAAATATTATTCATGAGGGAAACAACTATGATTCACCTAGAGACATTGCTAACACAATCGCCAGGCAGTTCTCTTATACAAGCAGCTCGGAAAACTACAATCCTGCATTCCTGACCACCAAGGAAGCATCCGAGCTGCAACCAATTCACTTTGCCACAGGAGATAACTTTGATTACAATAAAGATCTTACAATGAATGAGCTTGTCCGAGCCCTAGAAGCCTGTAGAGGAACATCCCCAGGCCCCGATGAGATTCGATATGAGATGATAAAGCATCTTAATCATGATGACATGATTAAGTTGCTAGAAGTGTACAATGATATTTGGAAAAGCCAGACTTTTCCAAATTCATGGCACTTCGCCCACATCATTCCCATATTGAAAGGAGGGGAAATCCAGATCCGCCATCTCTTACCGCCCAATTGCGTTGACAAGTTGCTTATGCAAGGTCATGGAAAGAATTGTTAATAGTAGGCTATTGCATTTTTTAAATACCAGGAATTTACTAGTTGACGATCAGTGTGGCTTCCGAAAGGGACGTCAAACTCTCGATCAGCTAGTAAAACTGGAAAGTCATATTCATAAGGCATTTGCCAAAAAGCATTTATTTATTTCAGTATTTTTAGATATAGAAAAAGCCTACGACATGACATGGCGACATGGCCTACTCAGAAAACTTTATGCTTTCGGATTGCGTGGAAACTTGCCTTTTTTATCCAAAATTTCATTTCTGACAGAACATTTTCTGTCAAATTATTTTCTGACAATGTCACTTTCTCGGACATTTTTGTCCAGGCAAACGGGGTCCCACAAGGAAGTGTCTTGTCACCAACATTATTTCTATGTATGATAAATGACATTTTACTATCTCCTCGGCATCTTAAATACTCACTGTACGCCGATGATTGTGCATTATGGCACTCTAGCAATAATGCAGAGTTCTCGGCAAATCAGATCCAATTGGCACTGGATATGATTCATAACTGGGGCCTCCAGTGGGGTTTTAAGTTTTCCATAAGAAAGAGTATTGGAGTGGTCTTTACCCATAGGAGAAAGCCCAACATCAGGCTAACTCTAGACAACCACCCAATACCTATTCAAAATTCAGCTAGATTTCTTGGTCTACTCTTTGATAGTAGATTAAATTGGAAAGACCACATTGGTCAGTTAAAGAATAAATGTCAAAAAGCACTCAATTTATTAAAGTGCATTTCTGGACACAAATGGGGAGCTGATAGAAAGTCTTTACTGATGTTATATAAATCCCTGATTAGGTCTAAAGTAGATTATGGGTCAATCGTGTATGGCTCGGCAACGAGCTCAACTCTGAAAGGATTGAATGTTGTGCAGAATGCGTGTTTACGCGTCTGTCTTGGAGCCCTTAAGTGCACTCGCATTGAGCGCCTAGAGGTAGAGTCGGGAGTACCTCCCCTCCGTCTTAGACGCGGCCAGCTTGCGCTGACTTATGCCGCCAAGGTAGCCAGGCAGCCCCATCATCCCAACAGGGATGTTTTGCGCCGGCAGTTAGGGCCCCAGCACCGCGGCGGAAAGCCTCTGTGCAATAGACTCCATGACCTCACAGAAAAAGTCGGTATAGATCTCTCTACCATCGATACCCTGGTTCAGTCAAATATAGCACCGTGGGAGACCCCCAATTTCACCACCGTTTTAGACTGGCTACCATCAGCCAAAGCCACGGTGCCGGAGGTGGAGGTACGCCAGAGGTTCAGAGAGATCCTAATTAAACATCTTTCCTTTTTTCATTTATATACCGACGGGTCCAAGACAGACGAGTGTGTGGGTGCGGGTGTATGGTCGACTGAATGTCAGTTGAGATTTCGATTGCCGAATCATACATCGATCTCCCTTGTTGAACTTTTTGCTATTGATAAAGCTTTAATTTTTTCCCTATCGACTATCCATGATAGAATAGTCATATTTTCAGACTCGTTAAGTTCACTTAAAGCTATTCAGTCCCTAGAAACAACCAAAAATGAATTACAGGGAAATGTAATTCGTAACCTACACAGGTGCCAACAAATCAATCAAGCTTATATGGGTACCTGGACACTCGGGTATCCATGGCAACGAACAGGCTGACAAACTAGCCGGGTCGACTGGTGATCTGGAGCCTGGCATTGTCCGCACAGATCTCAGGTGTTTTGTCTCTTTTATAAAAGCAAAAATCCATTTCCTGTGGCAGAGTGAGTGGACCGACCTCACAATCAGAAAAATCAAAACTGAAACAAAAATGTGGGACACAGCCCACATGAAAAACAGAAGGGAGGCGGTGGTATTGGCTTGGCTTCGGGTCAATGCCACAAGATATACCCACCTTACTCCCTATATAAATAAAAATTTCCCTCCACAGTGTGGCCAATGCAATAGACCATTAACAATACCACACATTTTAATATCCTGCCAAAAATACAATAGACCAAGACAAAAAATCAAAAACTATTTACAAATAAAAAATATTGAATGTAATATAAACAATTTACTATCAGATAATGAAAAAATAATTAGTAAAGTAAAAACTTTTCTAAAGGAGACAAAACTTTATGACCTTCTATAGATTGCTAAGATAAAATGGAATCATTGGCTTAATGACCTTGGCATGTGCCGCTGGTTGATAGCCAATAAATCCACCAACAACAACAACAAAAAAAAAGTTGTTCTCTCCTCTCTTTTTATATTTTGTGACTCTTATTGGATCTACTGTGTTATAGCCTGAAGGTCGTGAGAAAGTAATTATAAGTAACAATATATTACTCGAGATGAGTTTATAATCGAGTCTAATAGGTGCTCTCATATTTATTGAAATTCCCATTTTATAATTTTATAATTCGTGGTGTGGTGGAATGTTTTGCCTTTTGTGATTTTATTCTAGCAAAATAAACTTTTGAAATTTAAAGAAAGAAAGAGAGAGAGAGAGAGTAGTAGGGGTGCCAAGGTGCAATATTGTGCATAAAACTGGAGTAGGTGGTCAAGTCAGAAAGTACTTTTGTTGGTGTTGTTGTTTTTTTTTTTTTTTTTTTTTTTTTTTTTTTTAATTCTGGGGGTCTGCTAGGAATACACTCTTGCGAAAATCATATTTTGGGAAATTTATGTTAAAAGACTGAGACAAAAATTGACTTCTAATTTTGGGGAAGGGGAAAAATAATTGATCATATCACCATCATCCCTAATGAGAAATCATACATTATTGGTAACATTTTGAAGGGTAGGAAGTTGAGAGTCTATAGGTTTTAAAACATTTTAGCTGGAGTCAATGAGTGCAGCGCTAGGGGTCAAAAGGTCACGTCGGGTAGGGAGCGCTCAGCAAGGGGTAGAAACCATAATTACCCCATGGTGGCTAAACCAATTGAGATGATTGAATGCAACCTGTGCTCATTTTGAAAGGAATATATGTGGCAGTTTTGAAAGCATAAGTAAAGTGATGAGGTTTATGCTCTCCTAAATTAACCCTTTATGATCCGCACTCGAAAATCGAAAATCGTCAGAATTGCCGTCTTTTTTATGATTATTTATTATAAATGTAATTATGCATTTTATGTCATTTTAACATCTGTTCAGAATTCATTCACTGTATCTTAATTAGTTTTAAGCAATTAAACCCTTATCTTTGTCGGTAAAGCGCCCGGTTCGAACCCCGGTTAATGCCACGGATCGGTAAATGTGAAATCTGACTTTTTATGTCCATTACTCATTTGTCCTATGGATTTCACTAAATGTTCTTTTAGCTTATTTAAAGGGTATAACGCAGCGCATTCATAGACTTTTGCTTAGCCAAATTTATTCCCAGGTTCTTCGTCTCATGCTGGGGTTCTTTGCACATGATTGTACGCCAATGCCACCTATCGGGAATCTACTCACTATCATGCATAGACCAACATGAAAGCGATGCATTATGCCCTTTAGTGCCACTTGATGGCGAATCTGTACTGGATTCAATCTCCAGTGTTTGACATCAGTGGAGGGCATCGCTTTGTTTTAGGCGCACGTGGCGTC
>BOPN01001704.1:180921-188421 GCA_017312705.2 Penaeus japonicus | reverse complement strand
GGAAGAGAAAGAAAAGAAACTGGAAGAAAAGAAAAAAAGGTAGAGAAAGAAAAAGAAACAGGAAGAGAAAGAAAAAGAAACAGGAAGAGAAAGAAAAAGAAACAGGAAGAGAAAGAAAAAGAAACAGGAAGAGAAAGAAAAAGAAAAAGGAAGAGAAAGAAAAAGAAACAGGAAGAGAAAGAAAAAGAAACAGGAAGAGAAAGAGAAAGAAACAGGAAGAGAAAAAAAAGGAAGAGAAAGAAAAAGAAACAGGAAGAGAAAGAAAAAGAAACAGGAAGAGAAAGAAAAAGAAACAGGAAGAGAAAGAAAAAGAAACAGGAAGAGAAAGAAAAAGAAACAGGAAGAGAAAGAAAAAAAAAAACAGGAAGAGAAAGAAAAAGAAACAGGAAGAGAAAGAAAAAGAAACAGGAAGAGAAAGAAAAAGAAACAGGAAGAGAAAGAAAAAGAAACAGGAAGAGAAAGAAAAAAAAAGAAACAGGAAGAGAAAGAAAAAGAAACAGGAAGAGAAAGAAAAAAAAAGAGGAAGAGAGAAAGAGAAAGAAACAGGAAGAGAAAAAAAAGGAAGAGAAAGAAAAAGAAACAGGAAGAGAAAGAAAAAGAAACAGGAAGAGAAAGAAAAAGAAACAGGAAGAGAAAGAAAAAGAAACAGGAAGAGAAAGAAAAAGAAACAGGAAGAGAAAGAAAAAGAAACAGGAAGAGAAAAAAAAGGAAGAGAAAGAAAAAGAAACAGGAAGAAAGAAGAAAACAGGAAGAGAAAGAAAAAAAAACAGAAAGAGAAGGAAAGAAACAAGAAAAGAAAAAAAAAACAGGAAGAGAAAGGAAAGAAACAAGAGAAGAAAAACAGGAAGAGAAAGAAAAGAAAACAGGAAGAGAAAGAAAAAAAAAACAGGAAGAGAAGGAAAAAGAAACAAGAAGAGAAAAAAAAAACAGGAAGAGAAAGGAAAAGAAACAGGAAGAGAAAGAAAAAGAAACAGGAAGAAAAAGAAAAGAAAACAGGAAGAGAAAGAAAGAAAAAAAAAACAGGAAGAGAAGGAAAAAGAAACAAGAAGAGAAAGAAAAAGAAAAAGGAAGAGAAAGAAAAAGAAAAAGGAAGAGAAAGAAAAAGAAACAGGAAGAGAAAGAAAAAGAAACAGAAAGAGAAAGAAAAAGAAACAGGAAAGAAGAAAAAGAAACAGGAAGAGAAAAAAAAATAAAAAGGAAGAGAAAGAAAAAGAAACAGGAAGAGAAGGAAAAAGAAACAGGAAGAGAAAGAAAAAGAAACAGGAAGAGAAAGAAAAAGAAACAGGAAGAAGAAAAGAAACAGGAAGAGAAGAAAAGAAAAAAATCAGGAAGAGAAAGAAAAGAAACAGGAAAGAGAAAGAAAAGAAACAGGAAGAAAAGAAAAAGAAAAAGGAAAGAAAGAAAAAGAAACAGGAAGAGAAAGAAAAAGAAACAGGAAGAGAAAGAAAAAGAAACAGGAAGAGAAAGAAAAAGAAACAGGAAGAGAAAGAAAAAGAAACTGGAAGAGAAAGAAAAAGAAACAGGAAGAGAAAGAAAAAGAAACAGGAAGAGAAAGAAAAAGAAACAGGAAGAGAAAGAAAAAGAACAGGAAGAAGAAAGAAAAAGAAATAGGAAGAGAAGAAAAAAGAAACAGAAAGAGAAAGAAAAAGAAACAGGAAGAGAAAGAAAAAGAAACAGGAAGAGAAAGAAAAAGAAACAGGAAGAGAAAGAAAAAGAAACAGGAAGAGAAAGAAAAAGAAACAGGAAGAGAAAGAAAAAGAAACAGGAAGAGAAAGAAAAAGAAACAGGAAGAGAAAGAAAAAGAAACAGGAAGAGAAAGAAAAATAAAAAGGAAGAGAAAGAAAAAGAAACAGGAAGAGAAAGAAAAAGAAACAGGAAGAGAAAGAAAAAGAAACAGGAAGAGAAAGAAAAAGAAACAGGAAGAGAAAGAAAAAGAAACAGGAAGAGAAAGAAAAAGAAACAGGAAGAGAAAGAAAAAGAAACAGGAAGAGAAAGAAAAAGAAACAGGAAGCGAAAGAAAAAAAAAGTAAGAGAAAGAAAAAAAAGAAACAGGAAGAGAAAGAAAAAGAAACAGGAAGAGAAAGAAAAGAAACAGGAAGAAAAGAAAAAAAAAGGAAGAGAAAGAAAAGAAACTGGAAGAAGAAAAGAAACAGGAAGAGAAAGAAAAAGAAACAGGAAGAGAAAGAAAAAGAAACAGGAAGAGAAAGAAAAAGAAACTGGAAGAAAGAAAAACAGGAAGAGAAAGAAAAAGAAACAGGAAGAGAAAGAAAAAGAAACAGGAAGAGAAAGAAAAAGAGCAGGAAGAGAAAGAAAAAAAAAGGAAGAGAAAGAAAAAGAAACAGGAAGAGAAAGAAAAAGAAACAGGAAGAGAAAGAAAAAGAAACAGGAAGAGAAAGAAAAAAAAAAAGGAAGAGAAAGAAAAAGAAAAAGGAAGAGAAAGAAAAAGAAAAAGGAAGAGAAAGAAAAAGAAACAGGAAGAGAAAGAAAAAGAAACAGGAAGAGAAAGAAAAAGAAACAGGAAGAGAAAGAAAAAGAAACAGGAAGAGAAAGAAAAAAAAACAGGAAGAGAAAGAAAAAGAAACAGGAAGAGAAAGAAAAAAAAAAAAAAAGAAAAAGAAACAGGAAGAGAAAGAAAAAGAAACAAGAAGAGAAAGAAAAAGAAACAGGAAGAGAAAGAAAAAGAAACAGGAAGAGAAAGAAAAAAAAACAGGAAGAGAAAGAAAAAGAAACAGGAAGAGAAAGAAAAAGAAACAGGAAGAGAAAGAAAAAGAAAAAGGAAGAGAAAGAAAAAGAAACAGGAAGAGAAAGAAAAAGAAACAGGAAGAGAAAGAAAAAGAAACAGGAAGAGAAAGAAAAAGAAACAGGAAGAGAAAGAAAAAGGAAGAGAAAGAAAAAGAAACAGGAAGAGAAAGAAAAAGAAACAGGAAGAGAAAGAAAAAGAAACAGGAAGAGAAAGAAAAAGAAACAGGAAGAGAAAAAAAAGGAAGAGAAAGAAAAAGAAACAGGAAGAGAAAGAAAAAGAAACAGGAAGAGAAAAAAAAGGAAGAGAAAGAAAAAGAAACAGGAAGAGAAAGAAAGAAAAAAAACAGGAAGAGAAAGAAAAAGAAGCAGGAAGAGAAAGAAAAAGAAACAGGAAGAGAAAAAAAGAAAAAAAAAACAGGAAGAGAAAGAAAAAGAAACAGGAAGAGAAAGAAAGAAAAAAAAAAAGGAAGAGAAAGAAAAAGAAACAGGAAGAGAAAGAAAAAGAAACAGGAAGAGAAAGAAAAAAAGAAACAGGAAGAGAAAGAAAAAAAACAGGAAGAGAAAGAAAAAGAAACAGGAAGAGAAAGAAAAAAAAGGAAGAGAAAGAAAAAGAAACAGGAAGAGAGAGAAAAAGAAACAGGAAGAGAAAGAAAAAGAAACAGGAAGAGAAAGAAAAAGAAACAGGAAGAGAAAGAAAAAGAAACAGGAAGAGAAAGAAAAAGAAACAGGAAGAGAAAGAAAAGAAACTGTAAAGAGAAAGAAAAAGAAACAGGAAGAGAAAGAAAAAGAAAAAGGAAGAGAAAGAAAAAGAAACAGGAAGAGAAAGAGAAAGAAACAGGAAGAAAGAAAAAATAAAAAGGAAGAGAAAGAAAAAGAAACAGGAAGAAAGAGAAAAAGAAACAGGAAGAGAAAGAAAAAGAAACAGGAAGAGAGAAAGAAAAAAAGGAAGAAGAGAAGAAAAAGAAACAGGAAGAGAAAGAAAAAGAAACTGGAAGAAGAAAGAAACAGGAAGAGAAAGAAAAAGAAAAAGGAAGAGAAGAAAAGAAACAGGAAGAGAAAAAAAGAAAAGGAAGAGAAAGGAAAAGAAACAGGAAGAGAAAGAAAAAGAAACAGGAAGAGAAAGAAAAATAAAAAGGAAGAGAAAGAAAAGAAGCAGGAAGAAAAGAAAAAGAAACAGGAAGAGAAAGAAAAAGAAACAGGAAGAGAAAGAAAAAGAAACAGGAAGAGAAAGAAAAAGAAACAGGAAGAGAAAGAAAAAGAAACAGGAAGAGAAAGAAAAAAAAAAAGGAAGAGAAAGAAAAAGAAACAGGAAGAGAAAGAAAAAGAAACAGGAAGAGAAAGAAAAAGAAACAGGAAGAGAAAGAAAAAGAAACAGGAAGAGAAAAAAAAAAAAAAAGGAAGAAGGAAAAAGAAACAGGAAGAGAAAGAAAAAGAAACAGGAAGAGAAAGAAAAAGAAACAGGAAGAGAAAGAAAAAGAAACAGGAAGAGAAAGAAAAAGAAACAGGAAGAGAAAGAAAAAGAAACAGGAAGAGAAAGAAAAAGAAACAGGAAGAGAAAGAAAAAGAAACAGGAAGAGAAAGAAAAAAAAAAAGGAAGAGAAAGAAAAAGAAAGAGAAAGAGAGAAAGAAAAAAAAAAAAACAGGAAGAGAAAGAAAAAGAAACAGGAAGAGAAAGAAAAAGAAACAGGAAGAGAAAGAAAAAGAAACAGGAAGAGAGAAAAAAAGAAACAGGAAGAGAAAGAAAAAGAAACAGGAAGAGAAAGAAAAGGAAACAGGAAGAGAAAGAAAAAGAAACAGGAAGAGAAAGAAAGAAAAAGAAACAGGAAGAGAAAGAAAAAGAAACAGGAAGAGAGAGGGAAAAAAACAGGAAGAGAAAGAAAAAGACTTATTCCAAGTGTATTTGATTCCACTAAACCTATTCTCTCTGGATCAAGTACTTAATCCGAACACAACCTGCATGATTACGATTTCAAATACTTCTTGGCGTGTGTTGCCACCTGAGAGGACAATATTGACTTTTTCCTACTGTGACTACGATGACTTTTTCCTACTGTGACTACGATGAGTGCTCTTGATTCATGCCAGGGAGTATTATTTGTTCCTTCACTTGCAGTACTTAATGAAATGAAAAACGTAAACAAATTGATATTCATTGGCAACATCTGCAACAAGGAGAGATGAGAAAATATTCCAGTGATCAAAATACTAATATATTGGTTGGTTCTATTAGGTGAATTCTACTATAATCTGAGTATGTAATCAAGATATACTCGAATGCCTTAATCCAAAACGCAGTAAATATACACCATAATCTAGAATACCCAAACAAAGGGAGTAAGAAAAGAAAGAAAGAAAGAAAAAAAAACATTTTGGACCTAGTCTAAACATTTTCGAATACCTCGAACATTGAGTGAAATGTTCTAGTCATATTATGACAAACGTTTGACTAGTTGTTTATTGACATCCTCTAGATCCTTTCAAACGCACATTTAGAACCCAACTTTACAGACTCTACAAGACATATACTAAACAGTCACAGTATTTTAATTCTCAGGTAAAAACAAAAATGGTTTGTGTGCAATACAAACTAAAAATGTTGACACTCAAAAGTTCCTCAGATACAGCGTTAACACGAGGTTGAAATGACTCAGATTGTAGGCTACATTCACACACTTTGAATACAATTTAATATTCTCAGGCTATTTGCTCCCACTTTAAACTTCCTCAGTAATATGTGAACACAACCTGAAATGTCTTGGGTTTTGTGTTGACTCTTGCATGCATGTATATTTTCCATATGTACATTGCGAATGAGAGGGATGACTAGATTGTTCTCCTCCTTATATGTACAGGGTGTTCTGAAGTAGTTTCACCAGTAACATTATTTGATTATATATTCTTCAACTGACGAAATATAGTTAATTGTTGGAACGGTGTTAGTATCGTTGCAGAAAAAGAACAAAAAAAAGGGAGGGGGAAGAAGAAGGAAGAGAAAGTTAAGAACAAAGTTTGAAGAAAAATAAAGATATAGGAAAAGAAAAAGAAGAAAAGGAATCAGAAGAAAATGGAATTAAAAAGAGGAAGTAGATAATGAGAAGAGAAGGTGGAGAGAGAAAAAAAATGTAGCAAGAGAACTATGAAAAGCAGGATAATAAAGGTGAAGAAAGAAGAGAAAGAAAAAGAAAAAGAAGAAAACCAAAGGTGCACAGAGAGACCCCCGCATTATCAATTCGTATTTCAATTTCATCTTTCAACAGTTAGATATGAACAGAAACTGGTCAGGAAAGCTATGTATGACTATCTCTCGACATCAAAGCTACGATCTCACAGTCCGCAGAAACGCATTTCAATTTGATATTCCCTGAAGAACACTCTGCTGCATTTAGACAGTACTCGACGAACACAGTCATGGATTATAATCATAATCATGCATTTGTTATTATTCATATCACTACCTTCGTTTTTATCCACATTGTGCCAATAATGCGAGAGGAATATTGCCGAGAGCGGCCGTGGCTGTCGCAGCGCAATCAATATTGGCGTAATTATTCACTTGTTTATTTGTTTGCTTGTTTGTATGCTTCTACGCACACATTGCTTGGCGTTTGCGTGATTGTGCGTGCGCGTTTGTGCACATATGTATCTTGTGTGTCTGTGTGTGAGTATGTGTTTGTGCACACATACACAGACATACACACACGCACACGCACACGCACATGCACACACACACACACACACACACACACACACACACACACACACACACACACACACACACACACACATATATATATATATACATACATATATATATATATATATATATATATATATATATATATATATATATATATATATATATATATACGTATGTATACATATATATATATATATATAAATATATAGGTTGTCCAGTCCCTCCTTAGTGACCCCGCCTTCAGACAACCAAACCCAAGGCCAGTGTCACCCTCAGCCAGTTGCAACCCGTGTCAGCTCCGCCTTCTGCTCCAATGGGCGGAAACTTTGCGAGGCGTGACGTGCAGCAACGGAGCAGACTCGGGTTATTATGAATAAGTTCTTAGTTATTATCATTATCATTATCACTATTATGATCCTTATTGTCATTATCGTCATTGTTATTATTATCATCACTGATGATGATAATGATGATTGTAATAATCATTATTATCATCATGAAAATGATAATGATATTATTGAGGGTGGTAGTGATGATGATGGCAACAGTAATGATTATATTAATGATAATGATGGTAATAATGATATAAACAATAACGAGGATGATAATGATACTAAAATAACAATAATGATAATAATAATAATAATAATAATAGTGATAATAGTAATAATGACAACAACAACAATAATCATGATAACGATAAAATTGATAATCATGATAAAGAGAAAGATAAAAGTAACACCAATAATTATAACACTAATTGAAATGAGATTCTAAGATAATGTAATTCTTTGTATACGCTTTTCCAGAAATGTCAACTGATCTTTCGCTTGGTATTTTCAAATTTCAGTCTCCTATTACAGTAATCTGATTAATAAGAAGCCCGTATCTAGAAGCGTAAAACCCACTCAACGAACAGAGTTATGGATTATAATCTTAATCATTATTATTATTCATATCACTACCTTCGTTTTTATTCACATTGTGCCAATAATGCGAAGAGTAAAGAATTTTTGATATTAACAACTATCCTAAAACCAACCATGATGATGATGATGATG
>BOPN01001704.1:118421-123421 GCA_017312705.2 Penaeus japonicus | reverse complement strand
ACTACATAGCTATCACCTTGCCCTGCAACGTCAATTAACCACATTTTTCCTCACATTTTTTATCAACCAAAGTGATGTCCGGTCTTTATACTTTTATGTGCTCATCACACTGACCCAAACAGTCCCACATAACTTTGACAACTACATCACAATGACAGCATCAAGGCTTGTGCTCGTAACATTTCTCAACATGTGGCATATCATAATTTTTGCACAGCGTTCGTTGCAAAATTGCCATGTCTCTTTTTGCTGTCCTTTCGAGCCGTCATCGTGCACTCGCTAATTATGCAATCTCTCCCGCTGCCCTACAAACACTACACAATGGAGATTTAACTATACCATCTATGTGGTGTTTCATATGATTTTTATTATTATTATTATTATTATTATTATTATTATCATTATTATCATTATCATTATTATCAATGTTGTTGTTGTTATTATCACTGTTGTTTGTATACTATCATTATCATTATTATTACTAAAATTTTCATCATGATTATTATTATTATCATAATCTATTATTACAATCATCATCATCATTTCAATTGTTATGATTATTACAATTGCTTTTGTTTTCATATTCGTGATGAATGTTATCTATTCAGTAATATCGTTATCATAATCATTATCATTATTAAAATAATCAATATCATCATCGTTACCATTGTCATACTACTTATCATCTTATCACTATTATCATCCTTATTATTATCATTAACAACATTTAATCAGCATCATCACCTTTATTGTTATTATCATTATCCTTATCTTAATCATCCTTATCATTAGACTATTGCTATTATCCTTATTATCATCAATATCGTCATTACCATTATTATTCTTATTAACATTATCATCATCATTATCTTGATTATTATTATTTACATGGTGATTATCACTGTTCTCTTTGCTATTATCATTGCCATCATTATAATTATCTTCATTAACATTACTATCATTACCTTTATCATTATCATCATTATCATCAATATCATTATCCTTATCATCATCATTGTTCTTATCATCCATTTCTTTGTTACTGTTATAATCATTGTTGATATCAATATTCTTATCGTTATCATAATCACCATTATTATCATCATCTCCATCATTATCATTAGGATAATCACTATCATCATCACTATCATACGTGTTTATATTGAAGGTATAAGATAAAATTATGTAATATTTTTATATTGTATTCACGTGATCGAAATTAATACTTTTGCGATTCAATTTTTTTATATATAGGGCGATTATATATGTAGATGTGTGTGTGTGTGTGTGTGTGTGAGTGTCTGTTTCCGTCTGTAAATATATATGTATATATATATATATATATATATATATATATATATATATATATATATATATATATGTATGTATATATATATATATACAGTATATATATATATACATTCAGAGAGAGAGAGAGAAACAGAAAGAGAGAGAGAAAAACAGAAAGAAAGAGAGAGAGAGAGAGAGAATGAGAAAGAGAGAGAGAAAGAGAAAAAAAAGAAAGAAAAAGAGAGGGAGAGAGCAAAAACATCAATAAAATACAAAGAGGGATTAATAATACTGATAAGAAATCGAAGACGTTACATTTATTATAATATCTTACAATATAGACCTAGACACAACATACAAAAATAACAGAGTATTTCGTGTTAATATTTCAATAAGTTACCAGCAAATACGGTTTGGAATAGCAAGGAACAAACACACATCCTTATTTGCATTCATGCGCATACGTACATTCACATACACATAAGTAAATATACATATAACGCACACACATATATGCACAGAGGACGTAGATACTATGACATATGATATTATTTGATAGCATTGGTATACAGAATAAAAAAAAAAAAAAAAAAAAAAAACATTCTTGTGGCATGTGCTTAACTCACTCACTATACACGCAAATATTACCTTCCAATTTGTAGTAAATCTTCAAAGTCAAAAAGTGATGAACTGGAGGCGAATTTGAATGTTTTTTTATGCGAGTTAGCAAAGCCTATGCTGAGGTTTTGAAAGACGTGAAGTACATTCTAAGCTTGATGTCAGATTTTCCTTCAGTTCGTCTAGGTAATCTTAAGATACACTCTCAGTACTGACAAATTTATTCAGCCATAAAGCCAGAGACACAGACATACACAAAGACACACACCCTCATACGCATACATATACACAGTTATGTAAGCATATGTGTGTGTGTGTGTGTGTGTGTGTGTGTGTGTGTGTGTGTGTATGTGTGTGTGTGTGTGTTTGTATGTGTATATAAAAAATATATATGCATATGTATATATATATATATATATATATATATATATATATATATATATATATACATATGTATATGCGTGTGTGTGTGTGGGTGGATGGGTGGGTGCATGTATATATCTATATATTTTTCTATATGCTTGTCTTTTTATCTATTTCATTTACACACACATCTACAATACACAAGAAACATTATTATATATAATAATACAAATAAACACAATAAACACACATAATATAATATATTCGCTACACATATATGTCTATATATATATATTTATAAATATATATATATATATACATATATATATATATATATATATATATATATATATATATATATATATATATATATATATATATATATATGTATATGTATATATGTATATATATATATATATATATATATATATATATATGTATGTATATATATATATATATATATATATATATATATATATATATATATATATATACATATAAAATTCTTATATACATACATGTACATGCACACTCCGTATATATGTATGTGTATTTATTAACGTTTGTATAGCTTTTCCAATATGTACATATATGTGTGTAAGTATATTTATCATATAAAAAAGTAGAATTAATTAAGCCCTTACATTATACAAGCTGTGAGCAAAGTCAATACATTCATACAGTAGATACAGCTGTATCAGTGATACACATCTGGCTGGCAACATAGAGTAATTCTTTTAAAATTGATTTTCCATTGGAGATATTAAAGTGACTATAGTGTTTTTGTACTATACTGAGCCGTACACCACATGGATTCCCCCGCACCATGTAGGGTCCTGCACAGTATACTATAAAGTAATACTACATGAATAAGATTATCACACAACACTGCGCGGTACACTGAAGGTCCATTCATTTTCTGTCTAGTCTGATCTTTGTTTTTCCTTCTCTTCTTCTTCTTCTCTCTCTTCTTCATGATCTTCTTCCTTCTTTTCTTTTCCTTCTCTTCTCTCTCTCTCTCTCTCTCTCTCTTTAACTTCTCCCCTTTAACAATGAAATGAATATTACAATAAAGCGAGGCGCCAAATTCCTTCGTCGTTACGCGTATGTATTGATCATCCTTCTTTCGGTCAGGTTGGACAGAACTTTTCACTGTATTTATTAACGTTTGTATAGCTTTTCCAATATGTACATATATGTGTGTAAGTATATTTATCATATAAAAAAGTAAAATTAATTAAGCCCTTACATTATACAAGCTGTGAGCAAAGTCAATACATTCATACAGTAGATACAGCTGTATCAGTGATACACATCTGGCTGGCAACATAGAGTAATTCTTTTAAAATTGATTTTCCATTGGAGATACAGTGTGAACTTGCAGTCTTTGTACTATACTGAGCTGCACACCACATGGATTCCCCCGCACCATGTAGGGTCCTGCACAGTATACTATAAAGTAATACTACATGAATAAGACTATCACACAACACTGCGCGGTACACTGAACGTCCATTCATTTTCTGTGTAGTCCGATCTTTATTTTTCTCCTCTCTCTCTCTCTCTCTCTCTCTCTCTATCTCTCTCTCTCTCTCTCTCTCTCTCTCTCTCTCTCTCTCTCTCTCTCTCTCTCTCTCTCTCTCTCTCTCTCTCTCTCTCTCTCTCTCTCTCTCTCCAGAATTTATCAAAAGTGTCCTTGATTCTAGGTGTGGATATGTGACCTGGTTATCAAGGGTTAATCTATGATATTTCCTAACGTCCTTTACAAGGACACAATATGAAGTTGTATATATTTACCCCTGAACATTATATAAGAGTAGAACATTAGTGATATGACGTTTGGAATAGCGCTAGCAGGAAAAGAGAGAGCACAATTAATGAGTCATGATGTTTTTTTTCTTTCAATAATGCCACAACATAAGAAGAGGAAAAAGATGTTGATTGCAAAGTCATCCAGGAAATACATCCATCTGCAGTTGCGACAGCCTGGCTCGCAAAGTAGTAATGATTGATATTAGAATAACCACAAATATATCGATGAACATGTTCAACTCGTGTCCATAATAACATGTAAAATACACGGAACATAC
This sequence comes from Penaeus japonicus, assembly GCA_017312705.2. Taxonomy (NCBI): domain Eukaryota; kingdom Metazoa; phylum Arthropoda; class Malacostraca; order Decapoda; family Penaeidae; genus Penaeus; species Penaeus japonicus. The sequence continues at coordinate 119,060 of BOPN01001704.1, read as the reverse complement.
AAGCGTCACACAACAAGAGAATTGAATATGAACACCAAAGTGACTCAATTAAAGAAATTATCTTTCGCATTTCTCTTCTTAGCGTCTATATCAAAACTGCAAGAATAAGCAGATTTATGAATGTAATAAGAATCTCGTTTCTTTTCATTTTTCTTGTATTCCTTTTTCATTTTTCTTGTATTTCTTTTTCATTTTTCTTGTATTCCCTTTTCATTTTTCTTGTATTCTTTTTCCTTTTCTTTAGTACGCGCACGAACACACGCATCCCATTGTCACGAGCGTTATTCCTCGAGATCGTTTCTTCAGCATGCCCGCCTTCCCTCTTCACAGCATGTCCCCTTTGGTATCCATGTCGGCGCTCGCTTTCACCACATTGAGGTCGTATATCTCGTCGTCCACGAACTTCCTTTTGCAGCAACCGCAGACGGTGGTCACTGTCGCCGTCCCACTGTTGCTGGAGGAGTTCGAGACCTGGATGTCCAACCTCCTGCCGTTGTGGCCGGCGTGGGACGACTTCGGAGACTCGTGGTGGTTGTCGAAGATAAAAGACGTGGTTGTGGTTGTCCCGTAGTGGTTCAGAGTCAGCTGGGAGTCCGTCTGTTGTAGGTTCACACCCATGTGGCACTTCTGTTAGAGAGG
>BOPN01001704.1:93421-98421 GCA_017312705.2 Penaeus japonicus | reverse complement strand
AGGAATGCTGGGGGGATTCGGTGAGGAAGAGGGAGGGGGAAGGTGGGGGAGAAGGGAGAGTGAGTGAGAAGGCATGAATGCTGGGGGGGGGGGGGGGGGGAGAGATTCGGTGAGGAAGAGGGAGGGGGAAGGGGGGGGAGAAGGGAGAGTGAGTGAGAAGGCATGAATGCTGGGGGGGCGGGGGGGGGGGAGATTCGGTGAGGAAGAGGGAGGGGGAAGGTGGGGGAGAAGGGAGAGTGAGTGAGAAGGCATGAATGCTGGGGGGGGGGGGGGGGGGGGATTCGGTGAGGAAGAGGGAGGGGGAAGGTGGGGGAGAAGGGAGAGTGAGTGAGAAGGCATGAATGCTGGGGGGGGGGGGGAGAGAGAGAGAGAGAGAGAGAGAGAGAGAGAGAGAGAGCGAAAGAGAGAGAGAGAGAGAGAGAGAGAGAGAGAGAGAGAAAGAGACAGACAGAGACAGACAAACAAACAGCGAAAGAGAGAGAGAGAGAGCGAGAGAGAGAGAGAGAGAGAGAGAGAAAGAGAGAAAGAAAGAAAGAGAGTGGGAGAGCGGTAGAAAAAGAAAAAAAAGAGAGGTGGGGGGACAGAGAAAGGGAGAGTAATAAAAAGAGAGAGAGAAAGAAAGAAAGAAAGTGAAAGAGAGCAAGAGAGAGGACACACTATTGACTCACGCCTGTGGTATATCCTACTGGAGGACGAGTGGCGACAGGTGACGAGCGAGACGAGGCCCTGCCGGAAGCTGGCATTGAAGCCGCAGTAGATGATGGGGTTGAGCGCCGAGTTCGAGTAAGCCACGAAGTAGGCGCAGAACTCCATGACGGCGAACCACTGTGGCAGCTGTGGTGGGGGAGAAGGGAGAGTGAGTGAGAAGGCATGGGTGCTGGGGGGAAGTGGGGGAGAAGGGAGAGTGAGAGGGAAGGTGTAAGCGGCGAGGAGAGGGAGAGGAAGATTAGATTGACGTAAGGTGGTGTAGGTGTTGGTGAGTTATTAGGTAAGGGTGAGGGAGAGTAATTGGGGGTGAGAAGGGTGTGAATAGTGGGGGAGAGAGATAGGCAGAGGGAATAGGATACACAGATAGATAGAGACGAAGGATGAACAGTTGAATTTGATAGATAATACAAAAAAGCTAAACAACAATTCTCTGCCATACAATCAACCCTTTTTTTCCGAAACAGGTTTTATGGGTCAATGAATCATCTCATCTTTGTGCTGAACATTGCGGTCATTAGGTTCGTGTGCCATAGTCATGATTTGACATGTCAGAAGATGTAAAAAAAATATGTAGATATTCCCGTAAATATAAAGATATTCCCGTAAAATATAAAGATATTCCCGTAATCATAATAACTCGAAGATGGAAAACATCAACATCAACAACACTTACAACTGTTTTGTCTCCACTTTCTCACTCATTCTCTCTTCCCGTTTCTCTTTTCCCCTCGCTCTCTCTTCTCCCTTAACCTCCCCCTCCCCCCCCCCCCCCCCCCCCCTCCCCCCCCACCCTCCCCCCCCCCCCCCCCCCCCCCCCCCTCCCAAAGTCTAGGACATCAAGAGTGCAGGACCGGATGCTGAAGTCCTATCCCGATGCCCCACTAGTGGCTCGCTCGCCATCCAATTCACTCGGTCACCACGCGTTCCAAATTGTTGCGACAAAGTTCATTAACAAGTTTGATAGAGAATAGCATGCATGGGCAGCTTTCGAGCTTTGACCTTTGGCTTTTGGCGTGCGGTGATGAGCTGGTATGGCATCGCGTATGCTTATTACGAAATTAGTATGTATGTTTTGCAGGATGGATCTTTTGAAAGATATGAAAGGTGTTTTCCTTTTGATTGGGATGTTATTTGCATTATCGTTGTTATTGCTATTAACGCCATCATTAATGTTATTATGAGTATATGTTATTGCGGGTATCATCAGTGGCTTATCTATTTCTGAGAGCCTTCTTTATAAAAAAGGATTACTGGTAACACACTTACATACACACATACATACATACATACATACATATATATATATATATATATATATATATATATATATATATATATATATATATATGTATATATACATATATATATATATATATATATATATATATATATATATATATATATACAACCTAAATCTATTCATCTATTAATCTATATATGTATGCCTAAAGCATTACAGATCCACCAATAACACAGCAACACCCATCACTACACAACATGACATGACACCAAAGCAGCCACGAAAGCAGCTAAGTGTCAAGCATTGTCCCAAAGCCATGCAACTCTCATCAAGACCCTTTGCAATAACCAGCTAGACGTTCACAAACTCGTCCTTGAAAGCTCTGGAAGTTCGAGAAGGAGAGACATCGTAGTCCATCGTTTCAAATATCCAGAGAAAGCTTATAAATGGCTTGGCGGGGATTCTCTGCCGGCGCTGATAGGAAGTGGGAGGAGAGAAAGGAAGAGAGAGAGAAAGGAAGAGAGAGAGAAAGGGATGGAGTGAGGGACAGATGGGAAGGGATGGAAAGAAAGAAAGAAAGAGAGAGAGGGACAGATGGGAAGAGAGAATGGAAGAGAAAGAAAGGGATAGAGAGAGAGAGACAGATGGGAAGGGATGGAAAGAATGGAAGAGAGATAAAGGGATAGAGAGAGGGACAGATGGGAAGGGATAGGAAGAATGGAAGAGAGAGGAAAGGATAGACGCAAAGAGATGGAAAGAAAGGGAATAGGGAGGAAGAGATAGAGAGAAAGGCATTGAGAGAGGGAAAGAGGGGAAAGGACAGAGAGAGAGTAGAAAGAGAAAGAGGGACAGAGAGAAAGGAACAGAGAATAACGGATATAAGGAGGGAGAACCAAAAGGGAAGGGAAAAAGAGAAAAAAGATAGAACGGATAGAAAGAAAGGGAGAAATAGAGAGAGAGAACAAAATCATGTTAGATAAAGAAAAAAGGGAAATTGAATTAACATATGCATATCAACTTAATAGTGAATGCGAGGAATAAATCTCATTTTGTCAGATCGCAAATGCTCTGGCCAGGAAAAAAAAGGAAAGAGGGGGGGAGAACTAGGGGGAGGGGGGAAAAGAGAGAGGGGGGAAAAAAGAGAGAGAGTGGGGGAGGGAGAAAGAGAAAGAGAGAGAGAAAGAGTAGGGAGAGGGGAAGAGGGAAAGAGAGATGAAGAGGAGAAAGAGAGAAAGAGGGAGAGGGGGAGAGTTGAAGGGGAGAAAGAGAGAGAGAGAGAGAGAGAGAGAGAGAGAGAGAGAGAGAGAGAGAGAGAGAGAGAGAGAGAGAGAGAGAGAGAGAGAGAGAGAGAGACGTAAATGATTAAAAAAATATATATATACCCTCCTATTTCGTAAATGTGTGTTCTCGTTTCTTCTTTTCCCTCTTCTTCTCTTTTCCTCTCCTTCACTCCCTCCTATGTTTGTTCTCCCCCTCCTTTCTTCTTGGTTTTAAAGCTTAGGCAATATCGTGATAATAGAAAGCCGTACGCAAGGCGGTCAAAAGCTGACGAAGTTTAGAGATTGCTTTGGCTGGAAAGTTTGGAAACAAATATCTAAAGCTGCTCACAGCGAGATTGTTTTACTACGGGAATTGTGGCTTTATAACAACTGGGAGTGATCCTAACATGAAGGACATGAATAAAAAAGCTGAAAACAATGTTAAGAGATCTTGAGCGAAAGACTCCATCACCGAAACAGGCGTACAGCAAAACACACGCATACATACACAACCACACAAACGAAAACACATGCATACATACACAACCACACAAACAAACGAAAACACACGCATACATACACAACCACACAAACAAACGAAAACACACGCATACATACACAACCACACAGACAAACGAAACCACACGCACACCGACACACACGCATACATACATACATACACAACCACACAGACAAACGAAACCACACGCACACCGACACACACGCATACATACATACATACACAACCACACAAACAAACGAAACCACACGCACACCCAGCCACACCCACCTCTCCCGCATAGTGCTGAGCGTGGAAGAAATTGCTGTAGAGGATGATGGACTGGAGGGGCGTCCAGCAGATAACGAACACCAGCAGCACCACCGACACCATCTTCACCACCCTCTTCTTGGCTCTCGTCGCTGTGTTGCGGGCGGGGGCGGAGTGCTCGCCCGGCAGCTGCGTCATCCACAGCCTCCACACCACGAGTCTTGGGGGATGAGAGGAAGTGGAGGATGAAAGAGGGAGAGAAGGGAAGGTACAGATAGATTGATAGATATGTAAAAGGTGGGATGGTTAAGGGCTGATATTGATGTTGATGTGTTGATGTCGGGGGCGTTTTCTTATTGCTGTGTGGGGTTCTGGTGACCTGTGGGCGGTCGTTTTTTTTTTCGATTTAGGAAGTTGGTTCTTTGGGTGTTGGATGTTTGTTGTAGGTTTATGGTGTTATTATCATTTGAAATGTTTATGATTTTGATTACTACTATTACTACTATCACTACAACTACTACTGCTACAACTAATACTATTACTACCACCACTACTACTACTATAACTACTATTACTACTACCAACACCATCACCATTACTACTACTACTACTACTAAACCACTACTACTAAAACTACCATCATTACTACTACTAAAACTACCATCATTACTACTACTAAAACTACTACTTACCACTACTACTACTACTACCACACAACCAAAATCACATCACCGCCAACACAACCATTCCCATCACCTAACAACATATCCTCCCCCACCCCCACCAAAAAAAAAAAAAAAAAAAAAAAAAAAAAAAAAAACTCACCCGTAATTCAAGAGCATGATCCCCACAGGCAAAAAATAGAGAGCGATGGTTAACAGCGTGTAGAACAACTTCTTGGAGTCGTAAGTCGTGATGCACATTCCTAGCACGGGGTCGAAGCGAACTTCCTTCGGCCAGTACTCGTCGCAGTGCCAAGAGGTGAAGTTTTTCCACTGTAAAGAGAAGAACCAGGTCTCTTCTG
>BOPN01001704.1:75921-80921 GCA_017312705.2 Penaeus japonicus | reverse complement strand
TTCATATATATATATATATATATATATATATATATATATATATATATATATATATATATATACATATATATATATATATACACATATATATATACATATGTATATATATATATATATATATATATATATATATATATATATATATATATATATATATATATATATATATATATATATATATATATGTATATGTATATATGTATAATCATATATATATATATATGGTTGTATGTATATGCATTATATATATATATGTATATATATTTTAACATATATGTATGTTTATATATATATATATGTGTATGTAGATATATGTATTTATATATGTATATATATGTATGTATATATTTATGTATGTATATATTTATGTATGTATATATATGTATATATGTATATGTTTATATATATGTATATGTATGTGTGTGTGTATACATATATATGTATATATATATATATATATATATATATATATATATGTATATATATATGTGCGTGTGTGTGTGTGTGTAATATATATACATAGATATATGTATATATTCATATATATATATACTTACATATAAACATATACAGCATATATATACACATATATATATATATACACATTCAGTAACGTGCATCGATAGATATGATCAAACACAGCCACAGGAAAAGCAAAATCTGAGTCGTAACGCTTCGAACATTTCTGAAAGATATCAAAGGCGAATCACCCATTTTTCATTTCCTACATTCGAAGAACCTTCCAAAAGCTCGAAACGTCAGGACTTTTATTTCATTCTTACTCTGACTGTATTTCGAAATACACATACACACACAAACACGTATTTTCTGCCGATTCTATTTTAAAACTAGGCTAAAAAAAATAAAAAAAGAAGAAAAAATGCAATGTCTGTTCATGCGACTCAAAATCTGTCAGATAAATAACCCAGAAAACTTAATTCCCTTAATTCAAATGCCCTGCCTTCCTAACACAAACACAGAGAGGAGAGAGAGATACTTGATAGAAATCCATCTATATCGCAAAGTAAGTTTCTATGTTTATATTCATATACATTTTCCAGAGGAAGAAGTTATTCCTTGTTCTTTATTACAGTTGTCGAGCATTTCGAGATATAACAGCAAGTGAATGCATGTAGTGCATTTGAACTTGCTTAGTTCACAAAGAAAGAGAATCGCATGGGTATATATATATATATATATATATATATATATATATATATATATATATATATATGTATATATATACATGTGTGTGTGTATGTATGTATGTATATATATAAAGGACCAACCATCACCGAGAAAGTTATATAGCACGTAGGGACCTTCTTAGTACCTATTTACCCTTTTAAAATAGGTATGCTGCTCTCCCGATTTCCGGTGTCCAAACTGAGGGCTAAGGGACCAGATGGAAGTCCTTCCTCAACCATCTGTACTTCCTGCGTGGTACGAGTAAACATACGTGTACATACGGGGGAAAATATCATTGAAAAAAAAAAGAAAAAAAAATAAGACACCTCTAAACCATCTCCCCACACCCCCACCCCCCCTGCGTGTCTGTGTATAAATATATGTATACATACAGGGAATCAAAATAAAGTCTATTGAAAATCAAATGGAAAAAATAATAAACAAACAGGAACACAAGAGGCCTTTAGAAAAAAAAGAACAAACAATATCATTCCGGAATGTCTCGCTCTCTCGCGCCTTTTACTGCTTGTGGAATTCACTCTCTCTGCAATATGACTGCCCTTGCAATATTGCAGTGTTGTTATGCAAGGAAGGTACCTGCTTCTTCGGTTGCCATCTTGTGTAGGTGTTTGAAGAGCTTTATGTGATGGGTGTGAAAGAACAGAAGGGTAAAAATAGGAATAGTCATACTAATAGGGGTTATGGTGATGATGATGATGAGGAGGAGGAGGAGGAGGATATTATTGATGATGATGGTAATGATGATGGTGATAATGATGATGATGATGCTGAAGGGGGGAGGATAATGATGATGATGAAGCTGAAGGGGGGAGGATAATGATGATGATGGTGATAATTATGATAGTGATAATGACAGTAATATTAATAACTAAAAGGATAAAAATGATGATACTGATAATGACAGAAAACAACAATTATAAAGATGATTATAATGATAATGATATGTGGATAATAGGAGTGATACAAATATCGATAAAATTATGATAATAATGATAACAATAATAACAACTATAGTGATGTTGATTATAATGATAATGGTAATAAAGATGAGTATAACACCATTAAAAATGACAACAGCAATGACAACAGTAATTATAATGATGATAATAATGATGAAGATGATGATAAAAATAGGATAATGATACTTGCAATAATATGACAATAATGATAATGATAACAAAGGTAACAATAATAATGACAATGATACTAATGCTGATCGAGACAATAAAAGTGATAATGATGACATCATTGATAATAATGATATTGATAATGATGATAATATCAATAACAATTATAGTGGTATTAATTATGATAACGTAATGATACTAATGGTAATGATGATAATAATGATAACAATAGTAATGACAATAATGATGATAAAATTAATAACGATATTGATAATGATAAAATTAATAATGATATTGAAAATAATAGTAATAATGATAATAATAATGAGAACAACAACAAATCAAAACAATGATAATGATAGTATTAATGATAATGATAATAACAATAACAATAACAATGGTAATAACATCAAAAGTGTTATAAGAAGCAGACACTCACACATAACAAAAACAAAACAAAAAACAATATGCTTCAGTGACCCCTATCAAAGTGTCATATAACCAAGTAGCATAAAGGATTGTCATATTAACGCATTCCAGAGTCTTCCTTATGCCTTTCTTCACCCTGGAAGTATGCCAAGTACGTGTTAATTTTTTTGTCATATAAGCATTGTTGTCATATTTATGCAATGATGTTACGAGTGAAAATAAAAACGACTGGGTTTCAACGCGATGTTTTAGTCTTGGTTGCAAGTTCACCTTCTTTGAGGGTCTGTCGAGAGGAAATGGTGAATGAAGCGTGAATTAGAGATTATGAATAGAACGTAGATGGTGACAGAGAGGAATTGATAAGATTTGATAGTGCTCAGAATACAAGAGTGTGTATATTTATACATATTCATTGTTCTGCATATATCTCAGACCCCTTTCTTCTCTCTCTCTCTTTTTCTTTCGTACCTTCATCATTTCTTATCCTCCCTCTTTCCCTCTGTCTCTCTCTCCCGCCTCTTTTCCTTCCTGTCATTTTTCTCTCCTTCCTTCCTCCCTGTCATCCTTATTAATTTCCATTCTATCCCTCCTTTCTTTCTTCCCTCTGGCTCTCTCTCACTCCCACCCTTCCTGCTTTACTGCCTGACTCTTTATACACCAAGCATAATTGTTTATTCAAAATTATACAGCGTAACCACAAATGTTCAGTGACCAAAAGCCACATAGACAAGCTTCCCCTGAATTATCCACAAAATTTCTTTCCCTTTCCCTCCCTGTGTTTATCCAGGGTCCCCTTTTTTACGATGCTCCTCAATTGCTGCCCTTTCATCTACATCTCGTCCTGTTGACCCCTATGCTCATAAATCCTCCTTGATTCCATCCATCCACCCCCACCCAGGTATTTACCCCCCCCCCCCCCCCCCCCCCCCCCCCGCAATCCACATCCGTAGGTGTCCTCCCACAGACTATTCTTCTATCCTTACACGTGCCCACACGACAGAAACCTTCATCTCTTTAGATTTTTGTGTCACTTCTGACTGTTCCTCTGACTTTTTTTTTTTTTTTTTTGCATTTCACCTACCAGTCTCAAAAACAATGGAAACAAAACGGAAAAGAAAGAAAGATAGAAAAATAGCATAAATCAATCCGTGAAAAATATATTTACGTTGATTTTCACGTTAGATATTCTATGGGGAAAATTGCACCTGTGGAAGGAATATTACTCGAGCTGATCAATCATCACCAACAGTGCAAAATATTCGGGAGATACTTTTCATTCAAGCTGGTTATGAAAAAGATGCAACTGCAAAAACAATTATAAATAAAAAGATTAAAAAACACTCTCGCATGACTAAGAACAAGAGAGATACATGAAGCGAAATCAATCTTCATGCCATGTTTATCATCCCTTGAATAAAACAAACACGATTTATACACTTACCAAATAACATCCAATCTAATTAGCAGATTATAGAGACCCTTTTTCAAAACTCTACGGATAAAAAACTCCAGTTCTCGGGAAAGCTCATCTCCCACTTTGATATACTGTGTGTGGGAAGTTCGTTGATGAGATTTGAAATATGATATTTGTATGAGAATTTCAATTTCGTGCTTTCTCAGTTCACAATGAAGCGAGAAAGAGTCATCGGTGGTGCGTCTCATTACAGAACTGGATCTGCACGATTGCAGGACAAGGTAGTGCATGTTGCTTCGTTTTTCTATCCTCTTACATAAAAGGCATTTTTTATTAATGGTTCAAAGTTGGAGAGAACGGGAGTGACATACATGTTTGCGTAACGACAACTTGACGTAATATTTTATTACATTAGCATTCTCAAAGACTCAGAAACATTAGAGATGAATAGATAGATAGATAGACATATAGTCTATTATTCACATATATATCTCTCTCTATATATATATCATATATAGATATATATATCATATATATCTTTCTATCTATATATCCGTTTATCTATCTATCTATCGGTCTACATATCTATCTATCTATCTATCTATCTCTCTCTCTCTCTCTCTCTCTCTCTATATATATATATATATATATATATATATATATATATACACACACACACACACACACACACACACACACACACACACACACACACACACACACACACACACACATAATATATATATATATATATATATATATATATATATATATATATATATATATATATATATATACACATATACATATATATATACATA
>BOPN01001704.1:55921-58421 GCA_017312705.2 Penaeus japonicus | reverse complement strand
AAATAGTCTCATCATGTTTTCATTATACGCTTCTTGGTTGCGGCGTTCATAGCCCAGTATATCTCAGCCGAAGAGCTCGCCTCCCTCTCGCGAGTGTGCTCTTGTGTTCTTTAAGAATTTATGCCTTGGGGGGACATCCTACTGGCTGCCTATTTTGCCGTAGTTCTTCATCAGCCTTAGCCACTTTCACATTGATAACAATCATACATCTTTTAGGGTAATAATGGCATGGAAGATAATGTTAACTGTAATGGAAGATAATGGTAACTGTAATGGTAATTACGGTGATAACGATAACGATAATATTGATAACTACTATGATGACGTTACAAGCAATAATGATAACAAAATCAGATCCCTCTCTCTAGTTCTGTCTATCCTTGTATGTATCTATTCCTTCTCCCTCTCTCTATATATATCCATCTATGTATTTTTGCACTCCGCGAGGTGGAATAAAGGCACAAATTGCTGTCTATCATCTCCATGAGTGTATGTGCTAACTCCTCTGAGCCTAGAGATGCTGTTATAGCTCGCAATATTGCATCGAAACTCCCATAGTATTGAATTGGAATGCGTTAGGGAGCGGAGGGTTGTGGGTGAGGTGGTGGTGAAATTTCGGGTTCCCAGTTGTTTTGAGGACACGCGCTTATTCAATTATATGGGCCAATTCAGGGGGTCACTGTTAAATTGTTAAATCTGTCTCTTTTCTTTTCTATCACACAGTGTTTCTCCGTCTCTCTATATTCTTTTATCTCTCAATCTTCTAACCACTCTCTCGCTCACCAACAATCACATATCAATTTGGCTCTTCGCTAACTCGCCCCCCACCCCCCAAAAAAAAAGAAAAAAAAGCATCCTTTCTTAGATATCTAGAAAAAAAAACTCCCTTGAGAGCTTAAAACTTCGTTCATGAATCTCGAACGATTCCTAGGTCTTCCAAACAAGTGACAGTAACCTTATTACGATTTGGTCTGAGTGACTGCGGTAATTTCGCCCTGAGACCGGTTAGCCACGCGCCATTCGAGCGGTAAGAGGAAAAGGGAAAGTTAGACGCGGTCCAAGAGTGTCGTTGAGTTTTCTCATTTTCCAATTAGCATGATTTGGTTCCGCTGAATGTCTTGGACTTTGGGAGTTGAGAACCGCAGAAGTGTAGGGGAATGAAAAAGAGAGAGAGAGAAGTAGATAGGAAAGAGAGAGATAGAGAAGTAGATAGGAGAGAGAGAGAGAGAGAGAGAAAGTGAGAGAGAGAGAGAAAGAAAGAGAGAGAAGGAGAGAAGAGAGAGAAGAGAAGAGAGAGAGAGAGAGAGAAAGAGAGAGCGAGAGAGAGAGAGAAACAGAGAGAAAACAGACAGAGAGAAAGCGAGATAGAAACTGAAAGAAAGAAAGAAAGAAAGAAACACACTCAACCTCTCATCCTCCATCCCCCCTGGAAGAAAAACGACCACTTAATCTAAACAAACCTTGACAAAATAAAACCCTGCACCCTATTCCCATATACAAGATGAAAAATTCCTCCATAAATGACCTCACCTGCTAAACCCTCCTCCCCTCCCCTCCTCACCCCCTCACCCCTCTCTCTACCCCCTCACCCCCTCACCCCCTCACCCCCTCTCTCTACCCCCTCACCCCCTCACCCCTCTCTCTACCCCCTCACCCCCTCACCCCTCTCTCTACCCCCTCACCCCCTCACCCCTCCCCCTACCCTACGACCCATGGTACACCGACGACGACAAAGAATAAATTGCTTTTTTCGGATTAATTGCTTTAGCAGTTTGTTTACCTGGCTTGGACCAACAGGTAACCGATCCTGTCAACCGATATATCATTTGCTCTGTGACTCCGCCCTCTAGCCTTGCAGACGAGTGGAGGGGCTGGCACAGGGAAGGGTGAGTGGAGTGAGTGGGTGGGCGTATTAGTCGGTGGGTAAGTGGGTGGTTGAGTGAGTGAGTGGGAAGGTAAGTGGGTGTGTGAGTGAGTGAGTGGGAAGATAAGTGGGCGTGTGAGTGAGTGAGTGGGTAAGGGGGTGAGTGAGTGAGTGGGTGATTGAGTGAGTGGGCGTAGTAGTCGGTGGGTAAGTGGGGGTGTGAGTGAGTGGGTGGGTAAGGGGTTGAGTGAGTGAGTGGGTGGGTGGATAAGTGGGGGTGTGTGAGTGAGTGAGTGGAAAGATAAGTGGGGGTGTGAGTGAGTGAGTGGGTAAGGGTGTGAGTGAGTGAGTGGGTAAGTGGGTGAGTGAATAGGTGGGTAAGCGGACGAGTGAGTGAATTAATTGTGTGTGCTTTATGTTTGGCGTGTGTATTTAGTTACATAGCGTGTGTTGGTGCGCTCTGTATGTTGTGTGTGTGTATTAGTGTGCGTGTGTGAATATGAGTATGTGCATGTGTACGTGTATGTGCATGGTGGTGTATATATCCTACACCCCGATAACCTCATCTTCATGCCCAGAGATCAATACGTGACCACGAAAACCAATACATAACATAAAATCAAAAGAGAACGTCAA
>BOPN01001704.1:10000-12500 GCA_017312705.2 Penaeus japonicus | reverse complement strand
ATCATTTTCCATGACAAAATCTTCCCCACGGGGCGATGAAAATATACGCCAATGTAATTACAGGTCCTGAAGATATAAGCTATCGGATAAGCCAATGCATACCATTTCCTCTTATTTAAGAGGAAGCAAAGTCGGGACTGTTATTTCAGCACGACTATGATCAACTTTTCACTGAAATTCTTTAAGTCGTAAGTCATTTTTACGCGCAACCTTGAAACTGCAATTGCAATCCTGAACTGCATAATAAAAGTGTAAATTGAAATGGTGATTTGTAGAAAGAAATAGTTATGGATGAATTAACCCATGAATATCATATGCATATGGCGATTTACGTATATCTACACACACATACATACATGTGTGCATGCATTTGAATATAAATATATATACATATATATATATATATATATATATATATATATATATATATATATATATATATATATAGAGAGAGAGAGAGAGAGAGAGAGAGAGAGAGAGAGAGAGAGAGAGAGAGAGAGAGAGAGAAAGAGGTAGAGATCGAAAACAAGAGAGGGAGAGAGCGAGAGAAAGAGAAAGAGAAAGATTGAAGAAAGATATAATACATGATGTATTACATCATGCATTTCCGAGGAAGACCTCCGTCGAGACGCGTCAAATCCATCCATACCTTCCTTCTACATTTACCCCAATAACTTCGTCTATAAATCGGCATATGTATATACATGCACGCAAATATACATACACGACCCCATCAGCACTTACCTTGCATGAAGCCATCCACTTTACACACAATAGCCGGCAGCACGTAATTTGGATGGGACAGATGGCGTATGATATGCACCCACATGCACCCGAAGGTCACCAGGAGGTCGGCAACGGCTAAGTTCACCAGGTAGGTGTTGGTGGAATTGCGCATGTGGGCATTGTAGTATACCACGAGGATCACCAGCAGGTTGCCAGCCACAGATACCAAGAAGACTATTAGGTATGCCACGATCTGTTAAGGGAGAGAATAGGATTATATTATTAATGGTGTTAGCAATTAGGATTATTAGTGTTATTGGTTTTGTTGTTATTATCGTTTTTACTTTCGGTATTGTTGTTATTGTTATTGTTTTTGGTGTCGTTGGTCTTTTTCTTATAATTATGATTTTGGTTATCATTGTTATTATCATCATTATCAGTATCATTATCAGTATCTTTATTATATTATTATTATTATTACTGTTATTATTATCATTATCATCATTATCATTGCCATTACTATTATCATTATCATTATCATCATTATCATAAGCATTGTTATCATCATCATTAATAATAATAATATCTTTATTAGCCTCATCATTATCATCATCAATGATAATTCAAATAATCAGCACCATTAATACTATCATTATCATCGTGACTGCATTTAATCAACTAATTAATTCAACATCAACTATCATACGTCAATGCAAGCGAAAATAAAAATTATAGAACTAATCCTAAGTATCATCTTTTCCTACATTTATTCGCAGTTAAACTCATTATCTGCATTTATTTAGAACCAATTTATAATATCCTAATGACTTAATGATTTCCAAATCTCTTTTTCGCAGTATTCTTTATATATTTATCTATTTGTCTATTTGGTCATTTATCTATTAATGTTGTTGTTGTAGATGATGAAGATGATGATGATGATAAGGAGGAGGAAGAGGAGGAGGAGAAGGAGGAAGAGGAGGGAGGGAATGATGGTGATGGGGATATTTTTTCATGAGAATCATAGCTCTTATCATTGTGATCATTATCATCATTATCATTATTACTATCAATCTTATCATCATTATTGCTATCATTATCATCATTATTAATATCATCATTATTGCTATCAATATCATCATTATTAAATTCATCATTATTTTCCCTATCATTATCATCATTATCATCATCACTAATCTTATTATAGTCATTATCATTATCATCATTATTATCCTTATCATCTAATTATTATCCTTATCATCATTATCATTATTACATCATTATCATCAGTATCAGTATCATTATCATAATTATCACCATTAATGTTATTACCATCATTGTTACTGTTGCTACTATTTTTGTCTGTTTGTTATTATCATTATCATCATTGCTCATACGATTATCATTATCTCTATTATCCATATCATTATCATCATGATTATCATTATTTTATTATCGTGAGTTTTTACATTGTTATCCTTATCATTATCATCATTATTATTATCATCATTAATATCATTATTATCCTTATCCTTATCATTATCATTAACATTATCCTTATCATTTTAGTGTACTCATGCTAATAATGCCAACTCGAACAAATGATTGAATTACATATGGCTCTGATAACCATTTTGCACAATATTGCGGTAATGAATTTTCAATATATTTCAACTATTCAACATATAACTCTTTTTCATCTCAAGCCTTCAAGAGCAACAACATATATACACACGGCTATCGTAGATGTGAACTTAACGACACTCCTCTGTCA
>BOPN01001703.1:254603-259155 GCA_017312705.2 Penaeus japonicus | reverse complement strand
CTCTCTCTCTCTCTCTCTCTCTCTCTCTCGCGCGCGCGCGCACATACATATATATATATATATATATATATATATATATATATATATATATATATATATATATATATATATATATAAACCTGTTTGTAAACACAAAGCCTTATCACTCAAAAAAATCTTTCCTTACCTTCCTCTTCCTGGGAAGCGGCCGAGGACTCATGAGTGCTTTCCTTCGTGGCGATGAAGGAAACCACCTTCTTCTTTTTAGCTCCTCGCCTCGGGAGCCTCGTCAGGGGAGCCAGGAAGCCCCGCGAAGGACTCGACGTTTTGGAATGCATCCCCCTGGCGCCCTCCGTGGCCCCGTGCCTTGCGTTTTCCTTCGGCGCGTCTTCCTCTTCGCTGCCTAGCCTGTCGTCTGCCCCACGGACGGCGTCGATTCTATCGGCATATTCGGCTTCCTCTTTTGTATCTTCTGTCTCCGATTCTCTGACTTCCTCTGCCGTCTCCGTCTGTGGTTCTTCCTTTATTTCATCTTCGTTCTCTTCCTTCTTGCCATCCGCTTCCTTTTCTTCTTCCTCTTGCTCTTCTTTCTCCACCTCCTCCTCTTTCTCTTTTTCCTTATTTTCTTTCCTCTGATCTTT
Organism: Penaeus japonicus; assembly: GCA_017312705.2. Lineage (NCBI taxonomy): Eukaryota > Metazoa > Arthropoda > Malacostraca > Decapoda > Penaeidae > Penaeus > Penaeus japonicus. Next base: position 258,535 of record BOPN01001703.1, on the reverse strand, counting down.
GTCCCTCTTCACGTCTGCAACTAGTGCCTCACTATCGTTATTCTGATCGCCATTCTTCACTCTGCTGTCCCTATCTTCCCCTTCTTCCTTTTCGCCCACAAAGGAGGAGGAGGAGGAGCAGGAGGAGGAGGAGGAGGAATCCTGAACCACCTGCCTTCGAAGTTCCGGATACTCCGCGAATCTCGACCCCGTGGCCTCCTTCCCAGACGTCCTGTGAAGCTTCGGGTCGAGTCTCGGGGGCTTCGGCGGAGGGACCCTCGTTTGCAATGGAGGCCTCACCAGAAGGTCCTTGCGTTGGCCTTTGTTGACCTCTTCTTCCGGTGTGGCTTGCCCTCCTGTCCTGATTGAGTCTTTTGGCGGCGTTTCCTCCCCCTCCTCTGTGATGGGGTTTCCTGCGACACTCAATTGTTCTTTTTGAGTTTTCTTTGTTGTGGTTTGACCTGCTGTAGCGGCTGAATCTTCGAGTGTGCTTTGTTCTGATGTGACGACTGGTTCTTCATGGGTGCTTTGTTTTGCTGTGACAGTTGGTTCTTCGAATGACTTTTGTTTTGCTGTGTCGTTTGGTACAATGAGTGTGATTTGGTCTATCGCAGCAGCTGGTTCTTTAAGTGCGCTTTGTTCTGTTGTGACAGCTGGTTCGTCGTCTGTGCTCTGCTCCGTTGTGGCAGCTGGTTCTTCGTCTGTGCTCTGTTCCGTTGTGACAGCTGGTTCTTCGTCTGTGCTCTGCTCCGTTGTGACAGCTGGTTCTTCGTCTGTGTTCTGTTCCGTTGTGGCAGCTGGTTCTTCGTCTGTGCTCTGATCCGTTGTGGCAGCTGGTTCTTCGTCTGTGCTCTGATCCGTTGTGGCAGCTGGTTCTTCGTCTGTGCTCTGATCCGTTTGGGCAGCTGGTTCTTCGTCTGTGCTTTGCTCCGTTGTGGCAGCTGGTTCTTCGTCTGTGCTTTGTTTTGTGACAGCTGGTTCTTCGTCTGTGCTCTGATCCGTTGTGGCAGCTGGTTCTTCGTCTGTGCTCTGATCCGTTTGGGCAGCTGGTTCTTCGTCTGTGCTCTGCTCCGTTGTGGTAGCTGGTTCTTCGTCTGTGCTTTGTTTTGTGACAGCTGGTTCTTCGTCTGTGCTCTGATCCGTTGTGGCAGCTGGTTCATCGTCTGTGCATTGTTTTGCGACAGCTGGTTCTTCGTCTGTGCTCTGATCCGTTGTGGCAGCTGGTTCATCGTCTGTGCATTGTTTTGCGACAGCTGGTTCTTCGTCTGTGCTCTGATCCGTTGTGGCAGCTGGTTCATCGTCTGTGCATTGTTTTGTGGCAGCTGGTTCTTCGTCTGTGCTCTGATCCGTTTGGGCAGCTGGTTCTTCGTCTGTGCTTTGATCCGTTGTGACAGCTGGTTCTTTATTTGTACTTTGTTCCGTTGTAGCATTTGGCTCTACATCTGTGGTGTGTTTTGCCGTGGCGGAAAGTTCTCCATATGCACTTTGTTCTGTTGTGGCGATCAGTTCTGCGTCTGTGCGTCTTCCTGTTGTGACTACAACCGGGACACCGAATGACCTCCGTTCCATTTCCTCCTTTGCAGAGAAACATGTCATTTGTGCCTCGGCGACAACCACTTCTTCGCGGTCTTTCTGACTCTGAGATCCCCCCTCGCCAAAACACCACTCGTTATTCCCCCATTCCGACATTTCCTTCGCGTCGTTATCATTTCCACCGCCGAGTTTTGTCACGCTCATCCCGACCGCACCATTTTGCTCACCACTGCCTAGCCCGCCTCCGAAGTCCTCCATTCCCTCCTCTTCCTCCACGTCTTCGTTTTCTCCTTCCACAATCCTCCCTGGACACTCCTCCCTCACCCCAACCGTCCGCAGAGGATACTTGAGTTGGACTGGCGGCTGTAAATACAACTGCTCCTCCATGAAGGCCGTGAGACTCCTGACGCTGCGACTGTTTTCGGAAGCGCAGGATTTAGGATTGTCGTCACCATCAACAGGAGGTTCATGTTGTTGTTTGCAGCATTGTTGTTGTTATGATCTTTATTACTTTTGTTGTTTTGACGATTATTATTAGCATTGTCAGTATTTTTTTTACTACTGCTGCTATTATTATCATAATTATTTTTTATTAACACTATCATTTTAATATTATTATTTTATTATCATAATTATTATCATTATTATTATCACTATTATTATTACTATTACCATTACCATTATTATTATAATTATCTTCAATATCACCATCATCATCATAATTATCATAATCATTAGTATACTGACCTCAATCATACTGATCAAGCTGATATCCTTACCCATTATTACTAGTAAAAAAAATCGTTTATCTATAGTAATGACGATAAATATGATAATTTCGGTGATTATGATAATGATCATGGTAATAACTATAGCTATAGTAATAATGCTAATAGAAATAATGATAATAATTATAATGATGATATGATGATAATGAGATTGATAATAATAGTAATGATAGTAATAGAAATTATGATAATTACAGTAATTGATAACAGTTTTATCCTTATTGTTGCCATTATTACTGTTATTATCATTTTTATTATCATTGTTCTTACTACTATTACTGATATTATTGTTATTATTATTATTATCATTACTATTATTACTACTATTATTATTATCATAAACATCACTATCATTATCATTAAAATCATCACCATCATCCTTATTGATATCTTTATTATTATCATTACTTTTATTATCATTATCGTTACTTAAATTGTTATCAGCATTATCATAATGATAATTATTGTCATTTTTGTTATTATTATTATTATTGTTATATCATCATCATCAACGCCATCATCATCATCATCATCATCTTCATCATCATCATTGTCATTATTATTATCACGAACATCATCATTATAATGATTATCATCATTATGATTATGATTATCATTACCATGATTAATGCTACCACTACTACTAATATTACTATCATTAGGTAATCATTATCATTGTTATTATATACATATATATATATATATATATGTATATATATATATATATTATTCTACTATATTATGAACAAAGTCCATGGTGGCAAATTTATTTTTGAGAAAGACCTCCATTGAAACGCGTCAAATACATCTCTTGCGTTGTTTAGATATTCAGTCTCATTCATATCTTTCTTCTACTATATTTTCATTGCTAGTATTGGTACTAGGTATTAGTATTGATATATTAGTACTGTTAATTATCATTGTCATTATCATTAATAACATGATGATCATCACTATTGTTATTATCATTATTATTGCCATCAGTATTATTATCATCATTATCATGATCATTATTAGCTTTATCATCGTTATCATCATTATCATCATTATTACCTAAAATATTAATAATCAAGTTCATTGTGACAAATGTATAAAAGGGTGTAAATGAGACTGAATCGTTTCCACACACAAGAGATGTAATTTACGCGTTTCGGGTTACCCCGTCTTCAGAACTACATACTACATCAACCTTACAAGAACATATATATCTCAGTCAAGAGCTGGCTTGGTTCATTTCCAGCCCGGTAGATGTCCTGCTTCATCTACGTGTACCATCATGGCGTTGGATGTTCTGTGGTGACGGACGTCGGCTCGATGTTTACTGACTTTTAATACGTGTCAGAAAGCCGTCCACAAAGAATCCTGACAGCGCCTTATACTGCATACCATGCAGCGGATGCGAGAAAACGTATTATGGTGAAACAGGACGTGGATTCAGCACCAGAATCAGTGGACATCGAGCCGACGTCCGTCACCACAGAACATCCAACGCCATGGCGGCACACGTAGATGAAGCGGGACATCTACCGGACTGGAAACGAGCCAAAGTGATCCATGAAGGATTAAACCAATTAAAGAGGAAAATGATGGAGGCTGCATACATCGCGACGGAGGAGAACATGAACACAGCGT
>BOPN01001703.1:229603-244603 GCA_017312705.2 Penaeus japonicus | reverse complement strand
GAAAGGGGGGAAGGAAAATGGGAGAAAAAAAGGGAATGATGGAAGAAGATAGGCAGGGAGGGAAGATAGGAGGGAGGGGGGAGGAGGGAGCCACAGGTGACGAGTGACAGCAGGTAGTGAGTAGGGGGAGATGGGGAGAGGGAAGGGGAAAGGGAGAGAGAAAATATATATACATGTATTATATATATATATATATATATATATATATATATATATATATATATATATATATATATATATATATAATATATATATACATAATATATATAGAGAGAGCATATAGATATAATATAATAATATGTATATATATATATATATATATATATATATATATATATATATATATATATATATATACACATATACATACATATATTATATATATCTATATCTATCAATCAATCTACGTATAGATATAGATATGTGTATATTTACATAAATATTTATGTATATATGTACATTGTACATATACACATATATGTGAGTGTGAGTGTGATGATTAGTAGTAATATTGTATATATATATGCACATGTGTGTGTGTATACGTATATTATATATATATATATATATATATATATATATATATATATATATATATATATATATATATATATATATATATATATATATATATAAATATATATATATATATATATATATATGTATATAAATAAATATATATATATATATATATATATATATATATATATATATATATATATATATATATATATATGTTATATACATATAAAAAACATCTAGAACACCATCCTTCCAAAATTCCAGGTTGAAACATTCCGTGAAGACCAACAGCACATCCAGCGCTTGACAGGAATTCCAGAACCTCCCCTATCAACCAAAGACCAGACCATACTCAAACATACCAGCTCTGGCCCTTCTACCGACAGCCTCACAAAGCTGTATTTTTCTGAGCTGACCCCTTGGGAGAGACTCAGGGTTTACCTCGCCTATTACTACGACTTTCAATTATTTGGTTATTCTCCAGATGATATAGTATTATCGTGAATGCAATCTTTTCCTCTGATGTAAGGGAAGTTGCATTTATATGTACCTGAATTAAAGAATAAACAGTTTGATGACTGGATTTTATCATATCACATAAATTTTTGATTTTTTTCTGGCTGAAATGATCATCACTATTTATTTCCATTAAGCTTTAATATCAATTTCAAATGATGAAAAATGTAAGGTGTATAAAAGTCTATATTGTGGAATTCCTTTACTGGCTGTCTGTATTTCTTATAATGCAAAACTTTCAAATAAATACAACATATGTGCATTTACCATGCATCAGTACTTAGATGCAATAGTAGCAATATAAACAAAATATAATCTATCACAAAGAGACTTTCAGAAAGACACTGCACATCTATATATGATTATATATACACACACAGTATAAACAACACTGTCTCTATATCCCACATACAACAAAAATATCAGTACCAAACATATTACATAAATATCTTCTCATTACTATTACATTTTCAATCTCTACCTAGTGCATCTGTCTAAATCATTTAATCTTTAGTTCTAAACTTCCCCTTCAAGTTTGCCGTTGACCGGCGTACTTTCCTTCTCTCCGCCTGATGTTCTCTCTGCTTCTGTCGCAAAAGCCCGTCCTTGGGAGTCTTCTTGACTACATAGCTCATTTCCCGACTGCCGAAGGTGAGCTGCTTAATACTTTCCTGGTTGTCATCCTCCATTTCCAGGCGATCAGCTAGGGTCATCCTGTGAAAGGAGTGGTGTGCATTAATTTCCTCATAAAATTGATTTGGATATTAATCGAGAGAAATGTATTTTTCTGTCTTCTTGGAACATATTTTGATGTTGACCTTAAGAAATTTGTCTTCTGGTCTTCTAAAATAAACTACAACAATTTTCTGACTAAAACTATTACTGAGAGAAAGAGAGAGAGAGAGTCCTTACTTGCTCAATTTCTTTTTGCTGGCTTTAAGTTCTGCTAGAGAATCTGCTGCCGTGAAACTCAAGTTCTTGCTCTCCGTTTTCTTCTGTTCGTCCTCCTTAACTGGAGATTTCTTGCCCTTCTTCTGATATCTTTCCCTTTGCTTCTTCGAGTTCCTTATCTCTACAGGTTTGACCTGAAAAGTACATTACATGAATCATACACAAGCCATGTATACTAGGTTGAATATCATAAACATCATAAAACTAATTTTTGTCGCTTTTTTACTTTTTTAATATGATATTGTCAAAGTAATTTCCACTTCAAAGGTATGCAAAACCAGTGAAAACCATGCAAGAGATGATTAAATAAATAAATAATCATCTAAATAAAGTAAAAAAAAAAAAAAAAAAAAAAAATCAAAGGCATAAGCACATTAACCCATAGAGAGCAGGTATAATAACATACACAACCGCTCTGATTAGGCCTAAGAAATGGGCGTCAATGCACACATGACATGTCATAGGAAACTGCTCACAGTTGCCACTCACAGTCATGAAGTATTAGGATTGTAATGGCACTAATTTCAGATCTACAGCTTTGCAAAGTCAGAATAAAGCCTTGTCTTGTGATAGATTTAACTCATTAAAGCAAGGTGCTGTGATATCACGTCATGTGGTGGCAGGATTTGCTGCTGGGCACATATTACAGCACACCTGCTGATCGTATGCCCAGCAGTCAGCCACAGCTAGAGTGGGCAAATAGCCCCAGGCATTAGGGCTATGCATTTGAAATACTTGGAATTTAGATCAAATGGAACCAAAACCACCCTATCCTTATTGAGTTAAGGGAAAACATATGTTAGGCAGTGTCTGGAGGCCGGGAAAGATATTTTAAACCATCTTTCTAATTTTTATCCGGTGCCAACGGCGTCAGAAATCGCCTATCCAGCTGCCTGTTAGCTCATTAGCAGCCTTGTCCATATTGGGCTAACAATCTTCAATTCTATCTATCTATCTATATATCTCTATCTACCTACCTCTCCAATCAACATAAATTAATAACAAAAGTCTTACCTTTTTCTCATCATCGCTGTTTGATATGATGGAGTCCGAGTCAGAGCTCTCGCCTTGCAGCATTTCCTCCTGAAGGAAATAGAATGCATAAAAATATTGATGTTCTAGTCTGAGAAATGACTGACAGACAATAAAAAAAAAAAAAATAAAAATAAATAAACATAGCAATTAAACAGCAGCCATTACATATAGAAACACTGAGAAAACTTTAAATGATTTTCAATACTAGGTCCTTGAACATATATTGTTATTATCTAGAAACATATAAGAGAGAGAGAATGAGTGAGTTGAGTGCATGAAAGAATGAAGGAATGAGTAAACTAGTAAATTGGTGAAAGAGAGAAACTCACCCGAGCTTTTATAAATTCTTGCTCTTCTAATTCTTCCTCTACTTTAGCGTTCCTTCTCTTCTTGTCCATCTTATTAAGAACTGGATTAAATAACCTGGAAAGTTAATGTCAAATTACAAATAAAATCTTGGTTGATAACCTATTGATAATAATAACAACTCAAACCTATATTTGAATAATGGCACATCTTTTCTTCATAAAAGTATATGTTCTGAAAAAAATAAGCATTCACCCAGAGTCGCAAATATATTTCTACAACCTCCATAGCAAAATCTCTATAGCAAAACTTAATTATTACTATTCCCTTTAAACTATTTATTCACTTGGAAGAAATACACTTAAATTATCATAGCACAGCAGATAAGCTAGCATCATTTAATATCTATGTACGTAAAATGAAGAAAAAGAACAACAACTACTAGTACTACTACTACTACTACTAATAATAATGATAACAATAATAATAATAGAAATTTCCTTGACCTTTCTGCCCCTCAACTGCCTACTCATGGAGAAAATCTATTATGCAGAAATCACTCATAAAAGAAAAGAAACGAAGCAAGAAAAATGAGTTCTTACTTGAACTCTGCTGAATTCTTTTCTATCTCGAAATCTTCACTGATAAAGAGAGCACCAAATCGATCATCCTTCAACAAAGCATCAGCAGAAGTCATCTTCTTAGAACCTTTGTCGTTCTGTTCCTCAGTTAACCGCTCGAACAGATCACGGTTAACATTCGGCAGTTTCTGGAATCGGTGAAGTCAGTTAAGCCTTACTAGAAAATAACCAAATGTCTTTTTGCATTAATATAAAGTTATTTCTATCCACATCACATCAATGGAGGTGATCCTCATACAGGTTATAAAAGCAAATGCTGAAACTAGCATGATAATAATAATAGAAGAAGAGGAGAAGAAAAAAAAACATACTAACAATACACTAACCTTGGTCTGTATTCCACGTTGATTCTGCTCTGTAATTTTCTGCTTGACTTTTCGTTTCATGAAGTCATCATAGTCAAATGGATTGGCAATCATCTTAGCCTTGTTGTACAGCCGTGAATCTATGTAGTAGCCATGCATAACTGCACGTAGCATTTCCGTACCTGGAGAAAATACACATATGTAACTCAAGCTGACGATTTCTTGATAAATAAAATGATGTAATACTTATAATAACGATAAATGAAGAAAAGAAAAGAAAAAGAGGAAAGAAACAAGAAAGAGAAAATTAAAACAAAAGGATAATGACAAAGATAAGGATGAGGATAAGGACCAGGAGCAAGAGCAGCAAAAGAAAGAAGACGTGTGAACCCATCGCAGACGGAGATAGATTTGCTTGCCCAGTCCCAAGGACAGGCACTTTTGTGGCGCCCCAGATGGGTTTTTATTTCATCGCTCTCTGAAGATAGTTCTTGCCAGAGACCGTGAAGGGGTGCCATTTTTTCCTGCTGGTGCTAGGAGATAGGGGTGTCATCTATGTTTGGGATTCTAGACTAAGCCTATTTTGCTACATAGTACTATAAAGAAACAGCGATCCACTCTCCCCCAACATTAAAAATGATGTGACGACTATCGTCATGTATGTCATGATGCCTGTTGTCACTTCAAAAACTTGTGGGTCGTGTATGTCATGGATTAGTGAGTTCCTGATAAATAAGTAGCAGAAGAAAAAGAAAGAGGAGGAGAAAGAAGAAAGAGATGAAGAGTGACTCACCAATGAGGTCCTGGAGACCAATCTGCTTCAGCTCTTCCTCTGTGACGAATTTGTAATCATCGTATTGTGATGGTGCTTCTTCCTCCTCCAGCTCCTCAATAAGGGCATCAAGGTGAGAACACCATCTTGGTGCTGTGCCTAATGACTGAAAAGGAGTTGAAAATGACTATAAAAGAGCTATAGATTTTTTTTATGAAAGTTTCCAAACCAAATATACATATATATATATATATATATATATATATATATATATATATATATATATATATATATATATATATATATATATACATGCATATATATATATATATATATATATATATATATATATATATATATATATATATATATATATATATATATATATATATAAATAAGATAATCACAATTGCAAACAAAATTTACAATAAGCAGCATAAAGTCCTGGATCAATCAACAAACCAAAGAATAAAGCATAAAATCTCAAACAGATGAAAGAAAAGCGAGAAGGGGAGAATTAACTTTCGTAACCTACTGGTAAGAAGTAGGTTTGCAGCTTCACATCCTCAGTGGCCAAAAACAACATCCCTGAATCCGGCACAAGGCAGAGGTCATTGAAGTCCACCTCTGATTCGATACTGGTGTGAGGCGCTCCCTGAAATGGTAACATGACATTATAGAATAAATATTTCTCCATCTATCCATCTATATATGAATATATAACAAAGAGACAGATTATGAGAGGGAGCCCTAGAAAGATATTACTATATATATAGTTAATAGATGAGGAGCATCTATAGATATGTTCCTGTAATATATAACCAAGATGACCAGGAGGTAATCACTCACAGTACAATATGCCCACCCCTGCATCTTACTTATACATGTAAGCATGATACAGAGACATAACTAACACACTCATACAAACATATATACACATTATACATAGATTACTTTTACCAAAGTGATTATCTGAACCAGCACACTTAGAAAGTAATATCTATTACTGACATCACCTTCAACACTTAATGAGCTAAAATGAAAGAAGACCACCCAAAGAAGAACTTTTTCTTGACACAAAGTCTGTCCACTTACAGTTTCCTTGTCCCATATCTTGACAATCTTAGACGACATTGATACAACCATCTTGGCAGAATTGTGAAACTCTAGATCCTTAACAGGCAGGCCATCGTTGTGATCCTTAACAAGCAGCGGTTTGTCTGACCGAATGTCATACAGAAGGATCTAGAAAATTGCAAAAAAGAATTAGCATACATCTTACAAATTACACTATACCTTAGATGGGCAACTTGTAAATTGGTATGCATTATTGAAAGGCAAGGACTTGACTATATAACAAAAAAAAAAAAAGATATTTTCTCACTGATAATGCAGTTTATCTTTACCCATGTCTTTTTCACAACATAACATAGCAATAAAAATGAAAAGAGGAATGAAAAATAGAAAACAATAACAATAAGCTCTCCTTACCTGACCAGTCTGGGTGCCGACCCCCAAGGTCAAGGCATCATTGAAAGCTAGTGCTGTTATGCCAAAACGATTGGCAGTGTTGAAGTGACTAGCTCTGGAAAGGAAATTTGGGATGGAATGTTGTAGATCTAACTGGAAGAAAGACTAAGAGGAAACACAATTCCTAAGACTACTAATAACAGAAAATATAATTATCAAATAGTAACTAATGATTATAATTGACAATTATAAAAATGACAGTATAAATAATGACAAGTTATTTTTTCCTTCAAGTTGTGTAAACAAGTAATCATACCAAAAACAAATTAGTATCACTTTGCTAAAACATAACATAACATACCACATATTAGAAAACACACCAATGCCTCTAAACTGAACATCTTAAGATGTTGCTCATCCCAAAATTAACAATAATTACATTAAGAAAAAAAAAATAAAACAAGTCTTCTGCTGAACAGGCTAGAAATGTAGAACTGATAAAAAGCATAAGAAAAAAAAACTATCCCCTTTCTGAGGGCAATTTCTTTGCAAAGGGAAGGTTTAGACCAAAACAAATTAAAGGAGTAACATAACAATACACTTACGATGTGTATTCTGTATCCATGTGCATCGCACAGTCTAAGACTCCAACTCTATGCCTCGATCGAGGGTCCCAGGCCTCAATGCGACCATCTTCTGTGCCACATGTGAATAGGTAATGAATCTTGTTGAATTCACACCTATTCACCCCAGGGCTGTTGGTCTGCAGTGAGTTCAAGAATCTACCCTGGCTGAGGTTCAATCGATATATTTCACTCCTGAAATCAGCCAAAAGGAAAATAATTAGTAACAGCTGCAGAAATATTGTTATGACGAATATGCAGAGCTTTTTTTGTAATCTTGGTAATCTAAGTAACCAAGATATCAAATATAAAGAATAAACATCACATATTGTATCTTGTGATTTTTTATATAAAGGCCTCATTTTACAAACTACTTTATATAATAGGTAATCACAGACTATAAGTGGGATTTACAATAACAATCAAATAATTTCATTAGAGTATATAAGTGTTTAAACAATATTAAGCATCTGCACATTACCCTGCTGCTGCCATGTACAGATCACATGATGGATAATGATATGCAAAGTCACGTCCAAATTTGGGGATGCGAGTTCGGAACCACCTCCCCCCCTGACTGTGAAATTCCACGTATCTTTCCTCTTGCAAGAAAACCAACTGAAAAAAAAGAAAATTGAACATTAAGGCAAAGACAAAGGAAACAATAAATCACTCAAGAAATAGTTTCAGCAGTTTATCAGCGATTCATAATGATAAAACAAAATCTTTGCAAATCTTACCTTGCTGTAATCCTCAGAGAGGATGTCAAACTGAATAACCTCATAATCTACACATCTCTCAAACTTGAGCGAAAGGGATGCAACTTCATAGCATTTGACTCTAGGTTTATATGTTCCTGTTGCTAAAATATAGCGACCATCGGGTGACATGCGAACACAGCCGCTCAAGTCAGGCATGGTGAAATCTTGAATCAACTCAATCTTCTGTCTGAAGTCTGTGGGGGAAAATCAGATCTTTTTTATTCTTTTTTTTCTTTTTCTTTTTTGTAATCTAAACAATTCTTCAAAAACTATGTGTCATCTATACATACTTACATACATTTTTACTTCAATACTAATATTAAAAGGATTGACTATAATGAGAATGATAAAAAAAGATGAAGGTGGTATAAAAAGGGAGGAAGAAGGTTACCACAGGAATGAGGATGAACAGGAAGAGAAGGTGGAGGAGCAAATAATATATAGATAATGATGATAATAACAGACAATTAATTAGGGCACCATAATTTTTACTTACCTACATCTCGTTTTGATAACTGCCTTCTTTTTCTTTCTGTTAACCACTGTTGGATAAAAAGAAAAAGTTTATAATAAATTCAGCTAGAGAAAGCCACGGGAGATAGAGCAGGAGAGGAAGGAAGAGAAAGAGTGAGAGAGTGAGAGAGTGAGAGAGTAAGAGTGAGAGAGTGAGAGAGAGAGAGAGAGAGAGAGAGAGAGAGAGAGAGAGAGAGAGAGAGAGAGAGAGAGAGAGAGAGAGAGAGAGAGAGAGAGAGAGAGAGAGAGAGAGAGAGAGAGAGAGTTAGAGAGAAAGGGGAGGAGAGACTGTAAACATAATATACTTTTCATAGAACATTATTAACATCCTTCTGCTTTGTGTCCTTTAAATGGACACTCATATCCTATATGTTATCTTATGTCATTTCAAAATAACAATTAAGATCCTACACTATATAAAGTTATAAAAAGTACTAATGATCTAAAAGTGATATAAACAGCTCTCTTGTTTTGAACTCTCTCTTGTTTTGAACTATCTTGAATCCCACATCAATAACTTTGGGACATTAGAAAAAGGGTTTTGAATATTAATATAATTTACATATTTCCTATCCACTTATCACTTTCCCTATACATGAGTATGACACAACCTCAAAAAGTTTAAAGTCAACGCTACTTACTTCTGGCAGGGACTTTCCCGCACTTAGGTTGTAGACCTTGACGTTGTTTCGTCCCTCAAGGGCCTTCATCTTCAATAATTTCAATAATTTCTTCTATTACACAAGGTGATGGAGATCCCTCACACCTGTAGTGTTTCTCCTCCTTCCTTCTTCTATAGGGTTGTAGACTATGTTAAAGTCTATAATCCCTGGATCTTGTTTCTTTTTTATTCTTCTTTCGTTCTATATCATATCTATTATTTTTGATTTAGGAAAATCTTTGTGTGTCGCAAGATGTAGTACTTCTCAGTTGGAGGCTGACCAGCACCTGTAATTAACAACGTTTTATTAGGGTTGTGGATTTTCACTTTTGTTAGTGCTTGTAATAATTTGGTCCTGCATGTGTGAAATATGGGGCATTGTAGGGTAACGTGTTTAATGGTTTCTTCTTGGATGTTGCACCATCTATACAATGGATCTGTTTCTAATCTTAGTTTATGTAAATGTTTTCTCAATTTTGTATGTTTTATGGTAAATCTGCTTTTTGATCTTGACCTTAGGCCTAATTGGTGCCAACATGTATGTCATGACATTGCTTTGATTTTTTAATTCTTTATATTCAATTTGTTTTTTTTGGGTAGGCCTATTTCTCCACCTATTATATGCCTTCTTTCTTTTTCTACTTCTTATAATTTCATTGAATGCTTGGTTCTAACATAGTTAATGTTTTTTTATTTTTTTCATTTAAAGTGATTTTAACCAGCTCTTTTCTAGTAGGTCTATTGCATCATATAATGTAATCATGTTTGTATTTACATTTCTAAATTCTTCTTGATAATCAGACCACCCATTATCAGTAAATGGCTTTTTTTCTATTAATTTAGGTTAGTTTTGGTAATTAATATCTTCTATAATTACAGGGTGACGATCACTTCTCAGGTGAGGGCCTACTTTTACCTCTATTTGATTTATTGATGGTAAGCCTATTACTAATTCTAATGTAACTTCTTTATTTTTTTTAGGACTTATCATTGTTATCTGGCCTGGTGGTGTCATAAGAATTCTATTATTTTCATTTATAAATTCACATATTCTTTTTCCCCATTTTATTACTTATGTTTATTTTAATTTTTGGATTCCAGCTAGGATGGTGTGCATTAAAGTCCTCTGTAAGAATTGTTGGTTTTCTACATGATCTAGATAATATTGAATTTCATCCTTAGGTTATACAGTTATAATTTAGTAAGGCTTATAATTTAGTAAAATGTTTAACCATCTGTTTTTATATTGTGTTTTAATACCTAATACTTTTATCTGAATTAATATCTATCTCTCAATTCTATTTTTTTGAATTGTATTTTAGGTCTTACACCTAAAATTAGTCCCCCTTCCATTTGATTCTCTCCATCTTTTCTTATTATTACATAATCATTTACTTTAAATTCATCTTTGCTCTTTAGCCAGGACTCACATATTGCAAATATATCTAGGTCTTCCTTATGTAATAGGTAATTTAAGCTGATTATTTTATTATGGATTGAAAATGGGTTTCAAAATATGATCTTAACCATTTATAAATTACTTTACAATCGGTGAAAAATCTTTAATTGTTTCCATAATCATTCCTAAAATCTTAATAAAAAAGGGGGGGACCCAGCTAGGGCTAACTTCAATGCTACATAAAGTTAGGTTTATAGATGGGTTAGAATTATTGTGTGTGTGTGTGTGTGTGTGTGTGTGTGTGTGTGTGTGTGTGTGTGTGTGTGTGTGTGTGTGTGTGTGTGTGTGTGTGTGTGTGTGTGTGTAAAAAAAAAAAAGAAAAAAAGAAAAAAATAATAATAATCTAAATATAAATTCCTGCCAAAAATTACTTTGTGTGATTGCTTCATGCCCTCCCCTACTATCAGAACCTAGATTGTGGGGTACAGGGGTGGAATTGTGGATTCATTGCATTATATATGAGTTAGTAGAGGGAGGGAGGAATCCGTCAATATCATTTTTGTGGTATTTAGTAATGGGACATTATTCGGAATATTTACCATTACTTGATGCAGGTTGCTTACATTGCACTTCTCTGTCTCCCAGATGATCAACATTATATAGTCACTCTATTTTGGAGAAATTATCTACTTCAAAACGGATTGCTTTACCTTTACGAGTCCTCTTAAGGTATCGTCTGTTATTTACTTTTGGAATATTGATTCGTTGACTGCACCCGTTAATTTGATTGGGTTGTTAAAATTTGAGTAAGATGAATCTCCTTGCTGCTGTATATGTACTATATTGTTGTTTTGTATTACTTGCTTGTTTGTTGCAACGTTGTACTTGTTGATCAGCTGTGATGAAGTGTTCTCCCAGTCAGCTCCACCTCGTGATCGTTTTGGTCGGCTTAGGTTTGTGTTTATTTAGATTCCCTTCTGCACTTATCTATTTCCGTCCGAAATTAACAAAGTTCACTCAATTCAACTCCTTACCCTGTGGTGGTCAGGATCGGGATCCTCCGTACTGTCTCTCACGTGTGTTGAGCCTTGGGGCTATTCGTTTTCTCGGCCAAAGTTTTGGTCAAAGAAAAATCTTATTTCTCATTGGTCGAGGGGAAATATAACTTGATTGTGATTGGTCAGTTTTGTGTCTCGGTGCGCGTGGTGTTGTGCCTCGCTGAGTGTAAACAAATACACAGGATAAACATCTTTTAAGACTCAGCCTACCCGGGAATTAAAAATGTAAATAAAATCTTACACTCTTGATACCTTAAAGTATATGAAAAAAGATTAATAAATCACGAAAATTAATCAAATTTCTATTATTAGACGCTCATTGCCCATTCATTCAATTTGAATGATTGCAAAGCTGCTTGTCCCAGAAGTCGAATGCCCCGCCAAGGCTCCTTCTGCTACTTTGCTTCGCCTCCGTGTCGGTGCCGGATCCGTTTTGAAGTTCAGCAACTTGTAATAAAACCTGAAACTTGTAAGTATTGATCATGCCAAGAAGCCGAGAGAGTGAGGCACTCTTTCATATCATACGAGAGTTCAACGTCGGAAGATAATGAGTTACGTATTTGTTGAAGTGGCGTTTACGAGATGTAACCATAATTGATGTTCTTCGGAGACGAGGGAATGGATAAACGAGAAATACTCATATATTAACAGACTGTTCAGGTCGGTCGTTTCAATAGAAGGTTTCTGTCCTCTACGCAAACAATGGCGGAGAAATGTATTAGTAGGAACTAAGTAAATGATGAATTAGTTCTCGGGAAATGTATAAGTTTAAATTTTGATTATCTGTTTTTGTATTATGTACATTTTGAGAACGTGCGACATTTTTTTCTTTTAATTTGTCATATTTTGAGAAGTATAATTAGAAATCTAAGTAATCAGTACTATTCAATGAGCTTTATTTCTCTGCATGTATTTAACCATTGTCTAGAGGAAGGAGACAATAGTAACCTATATTCATCAGTACTATTAACTTGGTGATATCGGATTGTATTTGATGTCTGCTGTCTAGATATAGTGCTTTTTGTCTGACATAAGTGGCAGAGCCTGATGCTGTTCTGTCAACTGCCAAGAAACCTTTATCACATATAGTTTGGCAGTATATAACTTCTCAAATAGGGAACTGTCCAAGCTCTATTACCAGAATGTACCATATATGGTGGAGGTTTGCTCATCATCATAGGAGCACTTAAGACTCGGAAATCAGGTTGGTTGCTTGAATATATGCTCCAATTGATGCTCTACCAGGTCTCATGAGCACTTGGAAATTGCATGTGAATAAATATGTGATTGATATTAGCCAAAAGTATGTATTGTTATTAATATTTTTTTCCATTATTTACCCACCGCTTATCAATTATTTAGACCAAAATCATCATTGCATTAGATTTCAGCAGACTAAAACTACTGTATCTGGGTACAGTAAAGAAAACAAATAGATTAGGAAGGTGAAAAGACAATTTTGTAATTGAACTGCATTTCACTTTTATATCAAACCTTTTAATAAATTTGGATTATTTATTGTGTCCAGGTATAAAACTTTTACTTTGTGGAAACTAATTTCAGTGTAGATACTGGCCTTCTCGGCTGGCAATCTTGCTGATCCAGGTTTTACCCCATACTGTCAGTGAATGGTAACCCAGCCCATTTCTTGCACACTAGGGTTAATTTAAAATCTTAGTAAACAGACAGCCACAATTTGACTTGCAGTCACCAGTCTGTCGCCACACCCTATTTATTATTATTATTATTATTATTATTATTATTATTTGGTAAATTTTCCGAATAACGCCGCGTTACGAAATACCACAAAAGTGGTATCGATGGATTCCTCTCAACCTCTACTATTCATATATAGTGAAATTAATGAGCGCTTGCACCCCTGGACCCCACAATCTGGGTCTCTTTTCTTAAGGCACTTCGTGCTACCTCGTCCTACTTCGGGGCATATTTCGCTTGCAAAATCTTAACCCAATGACCTACCTAACTTTGCCTAGTTTTGAATTAATCCCTAGCCAAAGGGGGGCTTCGCCCCCCCCTGGACCCCCCCTTTTTAGGGCACTTCGTGCAACATACCTTGGGCAAGATATCCCGAATCCACCATCCTCGCCCTAAAATTCAAACATGGCTGTGTTTACGTATTTACGGATAGTAGCAAGCTGTGGACTGGAAACCCCCAAGGAATTACCTGCATGTGCTGTTATGTTCTCTCAACAGATGAGAGCAGCATTCCCCATTATTTACAGTATAATTATAGTGCCCTCTATTGAGTGGTCGCGTCATCATCGGTCCTAGTTTCCTATCCTGAGGAATATATGAGGCAGACTCAGTTGCTTTGTCATCATGGGCGCAGTGTGAGGGTTATCCGTGTCGCGGCATTTTCATCTACAGGACTAATTACGCATCATAAGTATCACGAAGTGCCCTGAATAGAGGAGATCCACAGCTCCCTCTTCGCAAGGCTGACTTCAAAACTAGGGAAAGTGGGTAGGTAGTTGGGTTAAGGTTTTCGTGTGCAGTAGCACGAGTAGCCTGGTGCCTTAAGTGGGGGTCAGGGGCAGAAGCTACTTAACTAGGCAAACTTCAAACCTAAGCAAAGTTAGGTAGGTAGGTAATTGGTTAAGATTTTGCATACGAAATATGGCCGGAATTCATATTTTACCCCGTAATTTCCCTGATCTACTTCATGCCCTCCCCTACTATCGGGACCCAGATTGTGGGCTTCAGGGGTGCAAGCGCTCATTAATTTCACTATATATGAATAGTAGAGGTTGAGAGGACTCCATCAATACCACTTTTGTGGTATTTAGCGACGCGGCGTTATTCGGAAAATTTACCTATTATTTTCTTGGTTTGTCAGCTGACTAGGGAGGAGTTGATTAAATTTTTATGGTGAATTGGATCTGTCTGTGGATTTAGCCCCCAACTCATATCTTGTGCACTTTGTCTTAGAAAATGAGTCTACTAGGAATTTGATATTCCTTTAGAAATGTGGTACACTAATCTGTTTAAAAAAAGAAACTTGAATGTTTGATGGAGGTCCTAGCTCTCTGAATTCTTTCTGGCAATTGTTATTATTGTTATTGCTATTATCATCATCATTTATCGTTACTATTACTACTGGTCAACAGAACTGGCTGTTAGTGCTGGTTCATGCTGCCATGTGGCAAATGGGTGTAAAGTTGAAGCAGCTGTATGTACATGAAACAACACTCTTTTGTAGAGATGACTGATGTTCCACACTTCTCAAAAAAATAACTTTTCAAAAATTTTGTATTTCAGTATTTTGGATAGGAGAACGTGGAACTGAACTTGTTCTGTTACTGTTATGTACTATTGTTATCACTACTAATGCTGTTAGGGATGTACTTATCATCAACATCCTGTCAGTAGAATATCTCCCATCATATCTGACCTTTGATTATAAGATATGCATTCCGTTATTTCTCATCTTCATTTGGCAACTTGGA
>BOPN01001703.1:217103-222103 GCA_017312705.2 Penaeus japonicus | reverse complement strand
TATTAGTCAGTAGTTGCACTGATTATCATTTTCATATCAAAATACAGAGTGGATTTTCTCTTGTTTGTGACTTTAAAAGTTGTATTTGTGCCAAGCATTCTTTTTCCTTTCTCTGTATTTTTTTTCCTTTCTTTCCTTTCTCCTTTCTTCCCTCTTCATACTTTTCTTTTCTCTCTGTCCTTTGGATCTCTTTTCTTTCTCTTCTTTTTTTCTTAGTATTATGCCAATACAAATTAATCATAAAGGTGTTTTAAGAATGCAGTATGTAGGTGTAAACACTTTCATTTTGATTAATGATGTATGCATAAATGATATTAAGTTTAAATTATATATTACATTTATACATTATAAGGAGTAACTATTGAGTAGTGATGTCAATATAAATAGCTTGTTTTGAAAATCAAATCTGAACCATATAATGTAAACATAAATGAAATGCAAGCTTCAACACATATGCAGACAGCAGCAAATGTACTGTACATGGAACATTGAAACATACATTAACACTGATTTACACGTTGTTGCGTACTCACATGTAACATGCATATGCTAGTCTTAAGTAGCATATTCAGGGAAAACAAGTATTTTTCTTTTCTTGTATATATACACTTATATGTAGCTGAGCTTTCTTTTAATGTGTCATGACATGTTTGTCAGCAGAACCTGCTATTATCATTAAACTCACTATCATTCGTGAAATCTGATAACATTGCAAAATTCCTCCCGTAAAGAAGAAATAGCTGATTAGGGCAGTAGGAGAGATTGGAGTGAACTGATATATAAGACAGCAAAATGTTATTTACTCAGCACCTGCACGTGATTAGTTTGTAGATAAGCTACAAACTATCCACAACACATTTCCTCAAGTCTCTGCATTTATGCTAGTAAAGTTAAGTTTGTTACAGCTTAAGCTTCTATTTGGCAATGTGCATAACACACTGCCACTATATATATATATATATATATATATATATATATATATATATATATATATATATATATATATATATATATATATATATATATTTTTTTTTTTTTTTTTTTTTTTTTTTTTTTTTTTTTTTTTTATACTCTGCTAAGTGTTTGCCTGCCAAAATATGATGGGGTTGGCAGCTAACTCATGCAAATTGTGCTACACAAAAAAATCTGGAGATTTTAGAAGGGTTTGTGAATGGACTGTAACATTTAACATTATAACACTGTAAAAAGGCATCTAAAAACATAATGGCAGAAGTAATTTTTTTTTTTTTTTTTTTTTTTTTTTTTACCAAGGAAGCAAAAAATTGCTTGTAATTTTCATTCCATCTCTTCATACACAGCACAAAATTTATGTAAGAACTGTTAAGTCCCATAATGATTTTTGTTACAAAGGCTGTTAGGAGAAGAAGAGTATTTATTTGTAGTGATTAGAGTAATAACAGCAAGTAAACGACCCAGTAGATGTGAAATAGGGTTCAGCTGACAGTTCTTACAAAATTGGTGCATCTTGCCTTGCCAGATTCACTTTACCCATTACTACTGTGGCTTGTTTCGCAAGATTTAATTTTGAAGATATTAAAAGAAAAAAAAAGTTTTTCCATATGTGGTGCCACCATCATTTAACTATTACACTCATGGATCTATCACTTATTGTTGACATGTAGAGGAATTCTTTTCAGGAGAAAATGCCACCTTTTCCAGGTAGTCTTACTTATTTCTTTGAAGATGAATAATGTGTTCAATAATTACTTTCACATCAGCATTATATGGCTTGTATATACAATGTTATTTTTCAAAATCCCCACACCTTTTTTTTTAAAGGAAAAGGAAGCTCAGCATGGATATTGTATATCATGTTCACTACATTTTTTGTAATAGGTGTGGCACTATACCACATTGGTATTATTGGTCTTCCTGCTATGTTTTGTACATCATTGTGTATGGAATTTCATATAATAAAATGAAAAAATTAAAAGTTATTCCATGACTGGTTTTATTTTTGAACCTACTTTTCCCTTCATGAAACACATGCTTTCTTTGGCCATAAAAAATAATGCTTTGCTTTTTACACATGTATAGACTAAAGGCTTAAATAATTTATCCATGCAATTACTGCAATTTTGCAATTGCAACAAACACACCTTGTTGGTCACAAATTGTTAATAATAATTTTATCGCTAATACTAATGACTAGTTGAACATGACCACCCACAGGTTTAACCAATTAGCTTTCATGTGGTCTTCTCTTGGGGAAGTGAGACCAGGCAAATCTGTCAGATCTCTGTGGACACAACTTCATATGAAACCTTTGATGTTGAGCAAGTATTAAACTATGGACACACAATGCTTCCCGAGTCAATCTTTCTATAGTGCATTTAAGACTTCACTGATGGGTCACATACAAAAGTAATCAGTGTATGCTCTTTCTTTTAAATCCAAAAACGATGGAGTGGTTTTGGCTCCAATTGGTCTAAACATCAGGGAATTTCAAGTGTGCAGGCCTAGCACCTCAAACTATTCGCCCATGCTGGCCACGGCCGACCACTACATGCCTGATCACCCAGCATGCTGGCTGTACAAAAAGCCATGACATTGATATCAGGTCCCTGGCGGCAAGTGCTGCCACCACATGACGTGATATCACATCACCCAGCGTTAATGAGTCAAATATTTTTCGAAGATTTTGTATATCATAGTGCAGCTAATCTTTTAAAATTCTGCATAAAAAGCAGAATCTCATCACCAGCCTCACAAGAAATAAATAGATTTATGTAATTTGGAAAACAAACAGATCATTTTCTGAATAACTTTTATTTTTCCTTAATCTTATGTATATTACTACATTTGTACACATTATTTCCAAATTTCATCTACAGATATCAATGCTAATTCTTATATGTCATAGTCTATACACAGTCTTAAAATTACCCACAAAAGAGCCATTAAAGATTACAAAGTAATTGTATCATATCACAGAAATATTACTTACATAAAGATTTGAAAATTATTGCACAAGTAACCAATGAAGTTTATTCTTTTGCTTTTCGAAAGCCATAATTTCAAGTACACATACCTCAATGCAATGACACCTCATTTCCCTAAACTTTTATTTAATTTGATTGAACAATTCTCAGATCAGTCCTAAGATATCTTGACCTTAAGCTTCTTAATCTGACCATCATTATGCTCATAATTTTCCAACCACATTACAGCTTTAAATCATTTCATAACGACAATGTCACTTTCATGATACAGAAATCCACCTAATCTAATATTATTACCATAAACAATTTGTTAAAAAAAAAAAAAAAAAAAAAAAATAAATCAATAAAAAAAAAATAATGCTAATAATCAAACAAATAACATAAAATAATAATAATGGATAAAAAAAAAAGAAATAACAGAAAAATAGAAAGAATGAAAAACAAAAAATAAATACTGTGAGCCCAATATTTGGCATCATCTCCTTGCATCCTCCAGCAGATGTACGAGAAATATGTAGCAATTTAACTTAAAAGAGAAGTTACCTTTTAACAATGACAGCAATATATGGCATGGACCATTATACACTTGCACTATAACCTCAGTTTTTTCTTGGCCTGTTTCTCATATAAATCAGAAAGCGACGGCAAAAATCATGATCGATTTCTTTGCTCTTATGGATAATTGAAGTGAAAAAAATCTATGGGCAAGTTTTGTGCACGGCCATTTTGCAAAATCTAAGTCCCACTATAAAAAGAAAAGAAAAAAACAATCACCTACTCTGAATTAATACCATCATTGTGACCAAACATGATTTACTTCACCCACTATTCTACACTGCATGCATTTCTTTTCATCTTTTAATAACAATTCAATGAAATTTATTAAGGTTAGAGAACTTTTGTAGTGTCTGTTCAAATGATGAAAGATAGAAGTTCCAGTTTCACATGTGCTATAAATACTGCATTTTAATTCACCATCCCAGAATCTACGACCTACCGCTAAAAAAAAGGACGAAAGAAAAATGATGCATCAGTGAAAAGTTACAAGCCTAGCATATACGTCATTTAATACAAGTTACCCAGAATTTGGCGAATTCCATTACCTTGTGAACAATAAATAACTTTTTCCAAAGTGAGATAGGAATTGATATATATATCCTTTCAGATAATGAGAACATTACTGACAATAGCTAATATGTACAAATTAATAGACACAGCAGATCTGCTAATATCACAGGCTTATAATTATTTCCCAAAATCGACTTGAACAATTTAGAGAATTTGTGTCCTTTGGTACCAAAATATAATTACCAGATTTAATGTAGTTCTATAGAAGGACTTATGACTTACATATGAAAATTATAACTGATTTGGTTGAGGAATTCACCCCGCTTGGTCATCTGTCAATATCAATATGATTTAGATACTTATGGAAAAAATTTTGCTAGTGATTCATCACAATTTTATATTTGGTATACCTGTAAATAACTATTAGTTTATTTTTTGTATATGGAGAAGTTCAGCCCCATATCCTGTGAATGACCCAACTAAAAATAATATACAAACAATAATATAATACTTTTGCATTCTTTTTACCATTTATATATGAGGATTCTATGCATCAAATATATGCTGCATAAGACATCATTGATATAGATACCAATAATTACAATACTTAAAACATAATTCATGACAGAACTCCTTCCAATGTTAAAAACAACTCCCCTACTTTATGACAAAAGCAGCAAAGCATGCAACAGGCTTGTGTATTTCAATCTCATAGGTTCTTGC
Organism: Penaeus japonicus; assembly: GCA_017312705.2. NCBI lineage: Eukaryota > Metazoa > Arthropoda > Malacostraca > Decapoda > Penaeidae > Penaeus > Penaeus japonicus. Next base: position 217,349 of record BOPN01001703.1, on the reverse strand, counting down.
ATTTTAAACATTGCAAAATCTAACAAAAGCTTGTAAATGGATGAAAGTCTTGACAATGCTTACTGTGATGATATTATCAATGACTTAAATTTGAGAATAATAGTTATATCAATAAGTGAATAAAAAAAATGATAATAATAGATACTTCCACTACCTAACAAACACTTAAACCACACTGGAAGGAAATCCATCGGTAGGGTGCGAAAGGAGTGCACGGGTGGACGATGCCGAGCTCACAGAGGCATC
>BOPN01001703.1:207103-209603 GCA_017312705.2 Penaeus japonicus | reverse complement strand
TGCCTCTGCCTGAGGGGCTCGCAGCTCTTTCTGGGTCTGTTCTTCTGGATTCGGTACTACCTGCTGGAGAGCTGGGTCCTGGCTGGTGTCTATGCCGGTATCGGTCTCTGATTTGTCCTCATCTAATAAGCTTCGTGTTTCTGCAGGGTCCACAGGCTATGGGTGCAAATCAGTGAATTAATTACAGGTTCAGGTTCATTAAGAAAAGAAAATTGCTTTAAACACTGCTTGGATTTCTAAAATCATACTATCTTTCAGTCCATAAAAACAACCAAATCATTTCCAAAATTGCTACTTTTATTTGCTTTTCAAATGTAACCAAATTCTTTTGATATTAATGGCCTATTCTTCTTTTTTTGCCAAGGCAACATCATTTTATTCTAAGTCATCCTTACTTAGTCATCCTTACTAAGTCATTCTAACTCAGAACAATCTTGGTAAGATATTTTGATAATACATCAAAATGAATGTCTCCATACCAAAACTTAATATCAACACACAAAGTTACATTTAGATACACTGTCAATGAACAAGAAAATATCAAATCTATGAACAATGCATGATATCAATGAACTAAATACTTTCAAATTGGATAGCTTCTTTTGTCTTCCTCATACTCACAGTCTGGAAATAAACGTGAACTTTTGAGTCCTTAGGTTTTCAGCTTCATTAGTGCCTGGGTTGCTATTAGGCATATCATGGACAATAAATAAAACTTGAATACCACACTAACCTTCTATGTGACTGATATCATGTCATCTTGTAATCTATAAAATCATAATTTCCTTTATGACTAAAACACATCTTCAGCAACCTACGAACACTAAAATTAAATATTTTTCATTTCAACTATGATATTTCATCTAAAGGAAAGTTGAGTATTAACTTGAAAACCAAATAGAGTGGACTGCTATAGTATACCAGTTTTTTAGAACAAATATAGAAGCTGCACCACATTTACAAAACAAAAGTAATAGCAACAACAGTAACAACAGCACTAATAACAATAATGACATTAACAATAATAAATAATAATAGTAATAGTATTAATAATGATAATAAATATACAGAGATCATTCATCTGTCCTTTTCAACATCATTAAACTTGATTAAAAAGTTTAAGACATTAAACTTGTCTAGAAGTTTGTCATACTTCCTTGTTACGAGGTCCCCCAATTTCATTCACAATTTTCACGCTGTCCTTAGAGCCAAACTGCTGCTTCTCTCGGGAATGTTTCCGGCCAGCCTTCTTCTTTGCTGATGAAACAGGCGAGCTCACCATGTTCTCCATCTTTGTACTTGTGACGTCGTCTGACTCCTGCGCAAGGAGAACCGACATGCGCATCTGGTCGAGGCAGAGAGAGAGAGAGAGACTCATGTTATTGATAAATTTTTAGCATTGATGTTGTTCATAAATACACATTTAAGTATTCTTTCAGTATCTTATTCATAAACACACTGTAAGCAATATCATCACTAATATTTACATCTTTTAGCCTTATACAGAATATCTGAAGGTAGGACCTAATTAGGAAGAAGATGAAAAGTGAGAAAACATATACACATGGAAGAACATACCTCAGGAACCACAGATGAGTTGTTGGTTGTCTCACAGGAATTGGGAGGTTGCTCTGTCTGTGTGGTAGAGTCTTCTAGTGTTCCTGTGCCAGACCTGATTGTGATGCTCTCAATGAAGCACCTGAAACACATTTAGGTCTGTTAAAAAATTTCTTCTTAACCCATTAACGATGGGGCTGTTTTGGCTCCAAATGGTCAAAACGCCGGGTTATTTCAAACTTGTCAGCCTAACGCTTCAGGTTTTTCACCCACACTGGCCGAGGCCGAGCCCTATATGCCCGATCACCTGGCGCACCAGCCAGGAGGATAGCCACGACGAAATATCTCGTCCCCGGTCGCTGACGCTGCCACCACTTGACATGATATCTTGTCATCCGTTGTTAACAGGTTAAATTAATGGTGACTGAAGTTACACATTTCTTTGAATATCTATGCAATAAGTAAATGCATATGAAAATCTGGCTAGTAAAGAACAACTAGCGTCTATGATGCAATGCCAGCAAAACTAATGTGGAATTGCTTAATAAGCTCAGGTATAAAATATTTTACCTAGATCTTGGTGAGTCTGAACACTTTCTATGTAGCAATAGCCAATCGTATATTTATAGAATGTGAAACCTACCTAAGCTAGTGCCTTTTCATATCCTATTGCTAATAATTGGTAACCATAACCTGTAATGACAGACAAATACGCTTATAGGGGTCTGCAACCAATGACTACATTTCCCTATTAAAATTCTCACAAAACTTAATGGAAAATTGCCTAATGAAACTGATCAGAAATGTCTGGATTGGATCTTTTAGTTTGCATTTCAGCAATTTTTGTATCTTTAACCCATTAGCAGCGGATGCCATGATTTGCTGCAAAGGCAGAGTCGGTCATAGACGCGGATGGCATCATGCCAGACATGTAAAACAGCCA
>BOPN01001703.1:187103-197103 GCA_017312705.2 Penaeus japonicus | reverse complement strand
TCATGAACTGAATTATCACCTTTTCCATTCAGACCTAGCAATGTATTCTTAGTGTTTAGATAATTGCCACTTTATCTAAATTGGAATAACTTTTAATACAATATTATAACTGAAAAAAAGACAGAAAATTTTATCTACTATTCTTATATAATATCCTTATGAAAAAATAAATACTATTCAAATAGAGTGCAATACTATTACATAATCACATGTCATAAATATTACCTGCAAAGAGGAAACAATTCAACATCCACATATTCATAACCTCTGTATGTGAACAAACATACTGGACTATAAAGTATGACCTTTTTCATCAAACCTTTAGTAGGCAAAGTCAAAGTGTGCAAGCACCTGAGGTGTGAACATGCTATATGAGAAAACAACACAACTCAAAGGGATATGTTTCAATGCATTGTAGTTTACATCATTTACAGATTTTTATCAATTACCTATCTAATGAGGACAAAATTGAGCTAAGTTGGTGCTATAACACAGGTTTGTATGTCAAACTATAGGCAATACTGTGACCCTACTTCTCATGTGGGTAACCAGGATTCATAAAAAATATCTTGGGTCTGCAAGTGGTATACTTCCAAAACTGATATACATAGACATAAGACTGACCAAACAGAACCTTCATAAACCCAAAATATAAAAATAATAATAGAATAAAATAAAAATAGAATAAACATCTTGCTCGAAAAATAACAAAAGTAACATTATGAATCATGACAAAAAATCTGTTTATAGAACCACTAACCAACAACAACTTGCCAAACATCACGAATCAAATTTAAACATGGAAAACAAAATAAAAATAAAGCATGGATATAAAAATAACGCCTTGAATTCTTCTTTTCGAAATTGCTCATGACCTACACTCGCACCAACAAAATTTACCTGATTTTGGGGGGTATCTGTACGCATGGTTGACGCCAATATCCACCTCTTCCACCCCAGCGTTCTGTCTACTGGTTATTGCCCCCATTATTGCCTCATTAAATGCCCCAAACTGCTCAGAAAAGGATGAAAAATGAGGGTGCGTCACCCTCTGTCACTCCACTCAAACAGCTGATCGTGTTTACATTGAAGTATAGACAACGGAATGTCCCTTTCCGATCGGGTGAGTCAGAGGGAGGGTCAGTGGTTTATAAGGAATCGAGTATTTTTTGGTAATCGCATATTGTTATGATATCTAAAATATATTATAGGACTTTTATGCATGGTGGTGATCATTAATTGAAAATATGCTTGGTTATTATAGAAATTTGAGACATGAGATAAATCTTGGCGCTCAAAATCTTCAGACTATACAAATTGCAAAGAAAAGTAAACAATAATTGTTTGTAAAGATATATGATAAAAATGATAAAAAGATGAAATGCTCAAGTAGTTTAAGTGATAGAGAGAAAAAATATCATACCATAAATTTCGATCCCATTTTCTTTTGCCGACCGTCACTTATCTTTTTGTTGTCTTTTCACCGTCTATATTTTTGGTGATGTGACAGTAAGTTTACTCGAGTTGAGTTAATAATTTTGTTAATTTGATTTTTTTGGAATTGTAAGAAGAAAGGTGAATATACAAGACAACGAATACTTAAAGAAATATCTTTGGCATCATTAGCAGAATAGAATTTTATTAATCATGGTCTCTCTTTGAAAAAAAATAAGTTAGTTAAATAAGTGTACAGCAAGTGTTCATTATTATTGTTATAGTTATCATTATTTTATATCTTTTGTTTATTCTTGGTAAAAATATTGATTATGATGCTCTCACAGGCAAGATTTAAACTGCCTGATCTACACAGGCTTAACAAGGTGTCTATCGAAATTCTTATAGATTATGTCGCACCCCAGTGATTCCCTGAAAGGGGGCGAGGGCACAGTTCTGCCACTATAGCATCAATTAGCTATAACTCGAATGAATCTGTTGTTTATTTCCGCTGCAAAACATTGGCTTCCGAGTTCGTACCCCCCCCCCTCCATATCAAACAGATCAGGGTTTTTGAGTGGGGGAAGCCACAAATCATTTAAAATAGTGGTATATTTCTGGCTACTATACAATATAATTGCCTAATATGTGGTTACTTTCCAATTTACTGACTCTAGCAGTTAATTGTGCCATGTGCACATTAACCCAATCCTGACGGGTCTGGCGATAAGTGGAAACCCCCTACGCCGAGCTTATGCAATATTGTATCGGGAAAGTCACACTGGTGTGTCGCCCCGTCATCGGACATTTAGCCATGTCACACAGGTGTGACGTACCGTCATCAAAGTGTTAATAGCAGTTGTTTCTATACCTGTCAATATTGCCATAACAGAAAGTAATTCCGGCAGGAATTTTGCACTGTTTTCAGGGCATTCCTTGTCTACACAATGATAACCCAATGACCTACCCTAACCTAATTTCGTTTTGAGGCTAGCCCTAGCCAATGTAAATCTCATATGAGAATCAATACTGCACCCTCATCCCTTTTTGTTCTGATAAAGCCTATCAAACCTTCACTTTGTATAATCTGGCAAAATAAAGTCTGGCTATTTATTATCAAGACCCAGTCAAAGCTCTATGTTGTCAAAGTATGTAGTGGAGGTTTATTGTTCTTTGCTGGAGTGCCCAGAGCATGCAGGCCATGGCACTTGGTTTCAGCCATACCATTATCATAATGGCCACCAGTTGATGCTTGTCTCCAGGGCTGGCTTTAGGAGGTGCAGGACCCAATTGGGAATAATTTTGGTGGGTGCCAACTTGCACCAAGGTCTGTAGAATCAAAGAAATGTAAAAAAAGAAAGAAAGAAAAAATTATTATAAACTTTATTTCTCTATGATATAATGGAAAGCAATCAAAATGCATGCGAGTTAACCCATTGCGTACATGACGTGACATCGGGATCTGCTCACAGTTGAAGCGTGCACATAGTCATGAAGTATTATGGCTGTAATGGCATTAGCTCCAGAGCTACAGGGTTCCAAAGTCAGTCTAAACCCGCATTTTATGATGGATTTATGGAAAAATTGTTTATGCTAGGCGTCATATGCCATCCAGTAGGCTGTGTGTGTCACATCACAGTACCCGGCGTCACGACCCAGGTGATATTACTAAGGCCCAGAGTAGGGGGTTGCCAGCTCTCTCTGGGCCCATCAATTGCAAGTGCTGTTTTGAAAGCCAGTGCATAAGTCTAGTAGATAGATACCATGAATTATTTTTTTTTAATAGTTATTGGGTTCTAAGGAATCTGAAGGGTAATGTAGTACCCATTTTTCTTCCAGTATCGATAAAATAGTTTATACACACCCAAGTTTGTTCCAAACAATGTAACATGTCTGATTGCCCATCTGATTCTAAGATGCTTAATAGAGGACATAAAGATAAAGGAAGTTTGATATAATAACACACCTGCAAATCACACTTTTTTCTTAAATGCCCAAAATCACATGCCACATATATTTTGTCTTGCTTAGAGAGTAAAAAGTCTAGCAGTAATGAGAAATCAGTTTCAATGATGATGTTTATAAAAACATACTAATGTATCTATATACTTTGTGTATATATGTTAATATAGACCATCTGTTTTCAGTACAAACCTGCAGCAGAAATGGCGGCTACAGTGTTTAAAGAATTTCAGGAAGATGGTTAGTGTAATATTCTGCTTCTGCTTGTAATATAGACCATCTGTTTTCAGTACAAACCTGCAGCAGAAATGGCGGCTACAGTGTTTAAAGAATTTCAGGAAGATGGTTAGTGTAATATTCTGCTTCTGCTTATTGAAACATATTGTTCTATGATTATGAATATATTTTCAATGGTATTTACTTATTGATTAGTCATAGTGATATACATCCTTTTGTAGAATGTCTTGTAGCAGATAATTGATTATTTGGATAATGTTGATGTCTCCCTTTCAGCTACTTATGCACCATTTCTTGAGGAGGACTTCGATGTCCAGAGCCACACCAGTCAGATGGTTCAGGGTGTCATCATTGCAGAACAGCTGAATAAACTTACTCTTGGTAAGTGCTCTTGAGAGTGTGAAGGAAGATGGTAATTGATAGATAGATGGACAAATGGCATAATTTTTTATTGTAGACTAGTTATGAATGAGAATTGATTAATTCCTCAAGTGAGGTATGTAATCAGTTTTTAAGTATGACTGGTATAACTTGGGGAGAATTCCATGTTTTTGAGGAAGATGTAATTTTTAAACATCATTTACATATATATCTTACTCTTTGTTTTTCTACATTTGTCACAATGAATCAATTCCAAAATCCAACAGGAATTAACCGATTGGAACGGGAGATAGAAAGCCAAGTTGGGAGCCATTACGAAGATCTTCTGTCGCAGGCCACAGGAGTTGAAACATTGGAAGATGTGCTCAACACTATGCATACCAGAATCCAGGTATGACTGTAGCTTTTATTTAGAATAATATTCCTGTAGTCTATAATTCAACTGTATTTTTATGCAATTCTTGATATGGACATGCTTATGCTAATAGAAGGTAAATTTATTTTTTCATTATCATTCCAGATTGTTATCCAGAAATTGAACATTAGGTCATATATTCATTATTTGATCTATTCCAGATTACGAAGTCTTATGGAAATTACACTATTCTGAAAAATAATCCTTTGCTAATTTTCTCATTCTAATACTCCCAGACACTTTTGGCTGGAGTGGAGAGGCTGAGAGTGCGAGTTGTGGACCCATACCAGAGAGTAGAGAAGCACACGCTCATTTTAGGCCGACTACAGGCCACGTGCGAACTCCTGAGAAGAGTTATTCGCTGTCTTATGCTGTCACAGAGGCTACAACAGCAACTAGCAAATGGACCTCGAGATATAACAAAAGCTGCCAGTAGTCTAAGTGAACTGGGTAAGTGTAAACTAAGATTGGTTTTCAGTTTTGTTCTTCTAGACACTGAACTAAGATACACTGTAAGCTCTTCATAGGCTCAAGATATGCACTGACAAAAAAAAATAAAAGGAGTAAATTTATTCATTTACCAGTTGTCAGACTAAAGTTTTTTTAGAATCATATAAAGAATTGTAACTTCATAAAACAATTTATTCAGGTCTATCACTTTACTACGTTTCCCAGAAATCCTTCTTTCTTTTCACTAAACGTTTGTCCATCCCTCAGACCACCTGGGTCGCGATGTGGATTTAACAGGGCTGGAGGTTCTGGAGAGGGACCAGAGACTAGTGCGGCAGGCTCGTTCTGATGTGGAGAAACAGGCAGTTGCAATGATGGACCGTGGCATGGAGGCACAAAACCAAACTCAGGTAAGTTGGGTCAGGTCAGAGGTCCAGACCGTTTAGTTTGTCATAAGTTTGAAGGAATTGATAGTTAGATTTGTAATTTTTCAGTTCTTTACCCTTTTTTTTTCTTTTTTTAAATCTTTTTGTCGTGCATTTGACTCTTTCAGATTTTTTAAAAATTTTGATATGATGGCGCCTCATTTAATATAAATTATGTAGTGTTATTTATAGCTAAAATACTTTGTGTAACAAATAAGGATAATCATTGATGACATCATGTGATTGATGCAAGCTTAGAAAATCAATTGTGTAGTTATGCTGTATATTGCACTCAAAATACTTTTGCTTTTATAAACACAGGTTGCTACAGCCCTTCAGGTATTCCATAACTTGGGCATTCTTGTTCCAAGTGTCGAAAAGGTGCTAGAATCCCTGATTACTCGCCTTAACAACAGCGTGTCCCTCTCGCTCGATGTCAATGCACTCACTCAGGTGAATCAGGATACAAAGAAAGGTGGGTGTTATGCATCATCATCAACAAACACACACACACACACACACACACACACACACACACACACACACACACACACACACACACACACACACACACACACACACACACACACACACACACACACACACACACGCGCGCGCGCGCACACACACATGCACACACACACACACACACACACACACACACACACACACACACACACACACACACACACACACACACACACACACACACACACACACACACACACACACACACACACACACACACACACACACACACACAAACACACACAAACACACACAAACACACACACACACACACACACACACACACACACACACACACACACACACACACACACACACACACACACACACACTCTCTCTCTCTCTCTCTCTCTCTCTCTCTCTCTCTCTCTCTCTCTCTCTCTCTCTCTCTCTCTCTCTCTCTCTCTCTCTCTCTCTCTCTCTCTGTGTGTCTCCCTCTCTCTCTCTCTCTCTCTCTCTCTCTCTCTCTCTCTCTCTCTCTCTCTCTCTCTCTCTCTCTCTCTCTCTCTCTCTCTCTCTCTCTCTCTCTCTCTCTCTCTCTCTCTCTCTCTCTCTCTCTCTCTCTCTCTCTCTCTCTCTCTCTCTCTCTCTCTCTCTCTCTCTCTCTCTCTCTCTCTCTCTCTCTCTCTCTCTCTCTCTCTCTCTCTCTCCCCTTCTCTCTCTCTCTCTCTCTCTCTCTCTCTCTCTCTCTCTCTCTCTCTCTCTCTCTCTCTCTCTCTCTCTCTCTCTCTCTCTCTCTCTCTCTCTCTCTCTCTCTCTCTCCCCTCCCCAGAATGCCCCCCCCTAACATTTGCACAGCCTTCTAGTCATAACATTGCCTTGTACTTACACAGGCTACTATTATTTTATAACAATATATCAGAAGACAAAAGGATTACAAGTTTCATATTTTTTTCTGCATTTTCAGCTGGTCCTGGGAAAGCCATCATGCCAGCACCAGGACAGTCTGCACAGTTCCGAGCCTCTTTATGGTCCAACCTGGAGAAACTGATGGATGATATATACCATGTGTGTGTCCAGACATCACATCTTCACAAGGTATTCCTTTTTTTTTTCATTTTTAAAGGTACTAGGTGATTGTTACTATCTGATGCTTTGTGAGGACATTTACTCTACAGTTATAGTATACAGTAAACAGTTGATGCATCAGCTTACTGGATTAGATGTTTTAGGGATCAATACATTGTTATGGGTAGGGAGCTATTGTCTACAGTGGAAGAAATTCTTAATAAGACAAGGCAAATAAAAACCTATTTTGCATCATTCTCATTGCAATTCAAGGTCTTAGCAAAGAAGAGGGATCCCGTGACTCATGTCTGCTTCTTGGACGAGGTGCAACGTCACAGCAACAGCGACTTGTTCACTCGGGTTTGGAGGAACATCACTCGCATCTTGACAGAAGAGTTTGCAAAAGCTGCTCAGGGTGAGTGAATTAGTTGATGTACAAGTCTCATTTTCTTACTCTGATCCTTTGTTTGACTTTTGTGAAGATTAACATGTACATATTATGTTTTTCCTTTATATTTAACAGTTCTGTGTTACTTTTTAGTAATGCAAAAATATTGACATTTGTATATATGTTGTTCATTTGTTTGTTTAGTTTTCCTTTAAAAAAATCTATCTATGGAATGAAATTAAGTTATGGAATGAAATTAATTAACCCGTTCCCGACGGGGCCAATCCGGCTTAAATAGACCAAAATTCCGGGACTCTTGAATGCATAAGCCTAACGCGTCGGGATTCTCGGCCGCATTAGCCGCGAGCCAGCGCGCAGCGCTGGCTCCTCCCGCGCCCCGGGCTAGACAAAGTAACGCGTCCCCGTCGTGTAGCCCAAAAACCACTAGACGTGTTATCTTGTCATCCGTCGTTAACGGGTTAAAATCACAAAGTAGGGATATTATTTACCAAAAGCTCATGTGCCTTTCAGATTCTCCATTCATTCGGCAAGCCTTGGAAGTGGACTACCCTAAGCTGGTCCGTCTCTATGGGGATTTGTGGCGAAGGCTTGAGGGTCTCAGCTTGGAGATGAGGCATGCATCAACAGACATGGCCACTTCAGGAATAGACAGTGCCATCAATGATGAAGATGAAGTAGATAAAGGAGACAAGAAAATTGAGGAATTTGAGTGAGTTTAATCCTAATTTTTCAAATTCTGTTTTTTTATTTTATTTTTACATTGATCTGCCTTGCCTGGGACCCAGTGGCTGCCAACCCAGAACAAAGCCCTCGGAGAGTATATGCAGCCACAATCTCATGCCGAAGGCAGTTGCTGGACTTGTGTTATGCCAATGAGAAAGTGACTGCCTATTGCTATCCTAACCTAGAAGACCAGCCATAATTATCTCCAGTAGACCATAACCTTTGGAAGTAGAGGTAGCTCCTGTTGATGAGCATATTGAGAGAGGTATTGAGAAGCATTGGTTTGGGGTCATGTATCTGAACACTCTTACTAATGTGTGTACTCTTGATGTAAAAGAGATTTTTTTATGCTAAACTTGCTTCTGAGGCTGATAGCTGCCCTTGGCAAGATAACGGACTTGTTCTGAGTGACTTCAATGTGGCATCCGGCAGTGATCGAGCTGGCAAAGAGATATCTGTTTGCCCTCATGGCTCAGAAGTTGATACTGGCAGCGAGAATAGAGTTCTTGAGGACTTTGTGAGGTCCCAGTGATTAAGGTTCTTTGGCTCCTAGTACTAGTGCACCAACCTAATGCAACCAAGGATATTGACTACATCCTCATTAGCACTCATTAGAAGATCCTCCAAACCTGCAGGGTGCAAAGTGCAGAGTTCTATAGCACTGTGCATAAATTGGTCATGACAACATTGAAGGTCCACTTTTAAAACCCATGTCCATCCAGTGACCAACCTGAGGGTTTTCATTTGGATATACTGAGGAAGGAGAAGTGTGCTTGGAGACACTTGAGGCCACAAAGGCATGTATGGCTCGGCTGGCTGGTGTTGGTGAATATTGTTGAAAAGGGACAAGGAAAAACATATATAATATATATATATATATATATATATATATATATATATATATATATATATATATATATATATATATGTGTGTGTGTGTGTGTGTGTGTGTGTGTGTGTGTGTGTGTAAATATATCTATATATATATATATCTATCTATATATATATATATATATATATATATATATATATATATATATGTATGTATGTATGTATGTACATAGATATAGATATATAGATATAGATATAGATATATAGATATAGATATAGATATATATGTATATACACATACATATACATGTGATCAATACATTACAGTTATATCTTCATTAGAATTATATGATTAAAGTTATAACAGTCAGGCACATATCTGGAATAGGCATGTCATCTTAACTAACATATATTTATCATATATCCCTAAAATGTGAATTCTGAATTTAATTTTTACTGTGAATCCAGATGAACCAGTCTTTGCGATTCATACATGTGTGTGCCTCTAGAGATATAGACCTACCTCTCAAACCTCTCTGCGCCTACTTTGATACATGTCAGCCTCATTACTTTGCTGCTTATAGATGCCCTCCCTGCACATATCTGGAATAGGCAATGTTGTCATAATCCCTTATAAAAACTAATTACAAAAGTCTAGATTGTTTACTTACAGTACCAGTAGCTCAGCTCTGCGTCATACATCTGCTGCTCTCTCTCTCTCTCTCTACTCTCTCTCTCTCTCCTCTCTCTCTCTCTCTGCTCTCTCTCATCTCTCATCTCTGCTGCTCAATCTGCTCTCTCTCTGCTCATCTCTGCTCTCTGCTGCTCTCATACTCTCTCTCTACTCTCTACTCTTCTCTCTACTACTCTCTCTCTCTCTCTCTCTCTCTCTCTCTCTCTCTCTCTCTCTCTCTCTCTCTCTCTATATATATATATATATATATATATATATATATATGTCTATCTATCTGTTTGTCTTGTATGAATACTCTTATTATTTTTGTAGGGTTTCTCTTGCAGTAGGTTTTCATTCACCATTGTTGTAGGGTTTCTCTTATCATTGGTATTAGGTTTCTCTTGAGATTGTTGTAGGGTTTTTTCTCATGATGTAGGGTTTCTCCTCTTGATGTAGGGTTTCTCTTATCATTGTTATAAGATTTCTCTTATCATTGTTGTAGGGTTTCTCTTGAGATTGTT
>BOPN01001703.1:174603-177103 GCA_017312705.2 Penaeus japonicus | reverse complement strand
ATGAAGTTAGAGAGATTAAATTATGATGAAACATGGGATTATTTTTTACCATAAGTGGAGTTCCATTTGAAGGATATGTGAGGAATGAATAAGAAAAAAGAAAATCATAAGAGGAAGCCTGTTTTGGTCAAAAATGCTTAATATGGTAATTTTATGGAATACACATATTGTACAACCTACGAATTTCACTGTTGAACTTGGAGAAAGAAATAAAACTTAATAAAAGCTTAATGTAAAGTTAGTGGCAATTTTTAAAATATACAATAACAAAGAAAATATGTAAAATTTCTTTCTTTACAGAGAAGGGATAAATTTGATAGCTTTACGCAATGCATACTCATGTCTTTTTTTTTTCTTTTTCTTTTTTTTTTTTCTTTTTTTTAGTGTAATTTTTTCAACTGAATATTTAGGGGGAGAGCAAATGTAATTTCTCAGTTGGTAATTTTTGGCTGATGATGGGACTGGTCTCAATATATTTAGAAGACGATGGTTAGGACATATCCATTCCTACACTTTCTATTTTTTGCATTTTTTTCATAGAAACAAGAGGGGAAAAATGTGTATATTTTTGTTTTTATACCTTTCCCCCTATGACTAAGCTGCATTTTTTGGCTTATGAAGATGGAACTGGTTTCCTTACATTCTGGAAAATAATGGTATGTGATATTGTCATTTTACTGATTTTCTGATAAAAGTGAAAAATATGGAAAAAAAAGGGTTTTGGTATAGGAAAATGCACAATTTTGGAGAACTATTGTATGAATACAAAGTTGAAATCAATGAAAGTAACAAGATAATGTCCTGACTAGTCTCTACTTGCTAGATCTCAACCGTTTACACTCGGATGCTACGCCGGGCTTGTATGCACTAAGGCGAGCCCGCCTGTGTCAGCGTGTGCTGACTCGTGAGAGAATGTGCTAACGAGTGTTGACTCGATCTGAGCTTGGTCCTTACCCAATGCAGTGCCCAGCTACCCAGCTACGTCAGTAACCGCCAGGTGACAGTGGAAGCTCACGAGCTTGGACAGGGCTCGATCTGCCGACCACGGGGATGTGACAATTTTTATGATTATTCATGTTTTACCTTATTCATTGTGAAAATTTTGAAATTTGAAAAGACTATGAGAACGATTAAAGTTTTAAGGATATCAAAAAGGTTTAATACCAAAATATAAAAGCTTCCTTTTGTCAATTTTCTCATGGTAGCATCCCAACCAAGTTATCTCATGGTATGCAATTTTTCAACTTGAAATATGTATACTTAAAGGGACAAATAATAATACACAAGAAAGGAAAATGTACATTTATTAGTGGAAATTTCTCCTGCTGATACCGACAATACCTTCACTACCTGCTCATTCGCCGTCAACTTCTTTATTACAAACTCGTTTTCTCGTTTTCCAGGTCCCGTTGCACAAGAAGATATTACCTAGCATATGATTTTTTTTTTTTTTTTTTTTTCATTTTTTATGTTTTTTTAGTGGGGGAAAAGACATGATAATACAACTGCCTCTATGTCAGTACACTTATCCACTTTACCATAGTTACCCTATTATAGAGCATACTAACAATTCTTTCATACTTTAAAAACATTAGAGAGAGAGAAATAATACAAATTAAGAGGAAGTTCTGTACAATTATTTTTGTTCCATGTATAACAATTAAAAAAGAAAAAGAAAAAATTATACCATTGAAAAGGAAATATTGCCCATGGTTCAACAAGTCTTACTGCTTTATTATCTCTGCTTAGAAGTCAGTATAACGATTAAGGTGTTTAATATGCAAGTGAAATGCTCGACAATACTACAATATATGAACACCGTTCTTAAGAAACCATAACAGCTCTTTCAAAAAGTATGATTTCTGTATTAAAAGAAATATTCATTAAATACATTATAAAACACATAACGGTTATTGTGCAGCATCTTACAGAAACTGATATGAGAGCTTATTATTTATTGTCTTGTATGGATATTCTGTTAGGAATTATCATTTCATCTGAAATCTCCAAAAATAGATATAATTTATCTTTGTTATTATTTAAAGTAAAATTTTGACATTCAAATCATGTGGAATCACAATATAAGAGCAGACGTTAGCAGTCCAAAGGCAAACTGTCTAATACATGCCATAAAAAACTAATAAGCTGCTGCCTTTGCCTGATATTTTTTGGGTAATAATTCTGAAACATTTTAAGTGTAAGTTGGCAACAAAATGCAGGGAGTATCTATAGTGGTTACAATATGTGGATGGTCTGTCAACGCAGCAGCTCAGGTTATCAAACCGCACTAGACTTGTACAATGTCTTTTTTTTCTATTTGTTTCCTTCGGAAATTGGTTACTTTATAAATGTGTAGTAATAATGGTGTTTATACGTAAGAAGAATGATAGCTCATATAATGTATATATATGTATGTGTGTGTAATAAATTATCATATATATATATATATATATATATATATATATATATATATATATATATATATATATATATAAATAAC
>BOPN01001703.1:137103-159603 GCA_017312705.2 Penaeus japonicus | reverse complement strand
TTAAAATATATATATATATATATATATATATATATATATATATATATTATTATTATTAAGGTATTAGCATGCATATATGTATATATGCATATCTATATATATTCATTATCTAATATATAATAATAAATATATATGTATATATGTGTATATATGTATATTTATATATATACATTCATATCTAATATAAACATATATTTATATATAAATATATATATATATATATATATATATATAAATATATATATATATATATATATACATATATATATATATATACATATATATATATATATATATATACATATATATATATATATATATAAATATATATATACATATATATACATATATATATATATTTATGTATATATGTTTATTTATATATATCTATATCTAATATATACATATATATATATATATATATATATATATATATATATATATATATATATATATATATATATATATATATATATATATATATATATATATATATATTTATGTATATATGTTTATTTATATATATCTATATCTAATATATACATACATATATATATATATATATATATATATATATATATATATATATATATATATATACATATATACACACACACACACATATATATATATATATATAAAAGATTGGATAAAGGGTCACACCAGCTGATACTAGGAGTCCAAAATGATATTTTATTTTTAGGGGATAGCCCTTTTTCCTCATTCTCACTCTCCTCTTGCCTGTCTGTTTGACCATATACATACATACACATACATACATACATACATACATACATACATACATACAAATATATGTATATGGTCCCTTCTTAATTGAAATTGTCTGTCTCACAGTCTGTCTCTGTCAATTGGTTGGAGGAATGAAAGAGAGAGAGAGATCTATTTGTCCAATAATTCGTTTAAATTCCTGTTAGGCCTGATTGACAGATCAGGATAGATTTGAAAGGAAATCTAATCATTATTCAAGAAGTTATATATGACCTGCTTTGCAGAAAATAATTAAAACACTAATTTTATGTGTGTGTGTGTGTGTGTGTGTGTGTGTGTGTGTGTGTGTGTGTGTGTGTGTGTGTGTGTGTGTGTGTGTGTGTGTGTGTGTGTGTGTGTGTGTGCATGCACGTGTGTGTGTATGTGTGTGCGTGTGTGTGTGTGCATGTGTGTGTAGTGATGATGATGAAGGGCAAGACTGGCAAATGATAATTTCAGTTTCAACCTTCCTCTTCTTTTCTTTTGCATTACATTTTAAATATTTAAATAACCAGAACAAAAGAAGTAAAGTTTAAGATTTTTCTAACAGGTGTGATGCAAAAACAGCTTTAAAACAAAATGTAACATGTGGAAAAATAATATGGAAGACCAATGAAAATCAGCACAGAAAGGTACTCATCTTTTCACAGGAAACAATTCACATAAAATATATCTTTCAAAAATAATAAAATAGATTGCCATCATAAAATTACTAGACACACGTCTATTTTTCTTCTTCATAACTCCATTATCAGTGTCCACACCTTCCTCTCATATGTATTACAATCTCTTAAATTTTGCTATCAAAGGAGAATTACATGTACTCACATTTTTCAATTGAGGACTGCCTTTTTAAAAATTATTATTTTAAAATCATTCATAAGGAACTCTAAAAAGCATTATATATCACAAACATAACAGATCTTCTTAAAACGAAAATCCTTCTTGGTCATTTTAAGGTAACCAAAATCTGCTTGCTTTCACTCCTCAAAGATTCCATATCATATTATATATAATTAAAAAAAAAACAAGTCAAAGAAAAAAAATAAATAAATAAAAATAATAATAGCTATAACAACAAAGTGCAAATCAAGAAGAATGTGATATTTCTTTATAACCCAGAGCCTTTGTTTCACCTCAACTCAGAACAAATTGTTTGTGCTACCCACGTTATTCCATACCCCAAGCTTTTACCGTGATTGGCTTTGTAGAGAGGCAAGTCACTCAAATCAACCTTTGCCATACATCCTAGGGCATTGTACTTATATACCCAAAACTACTTAATAATTCAGACCATAATCACAGAAAGAAGATTCACCAATCTTAACAGCTAATACACCCATCACTTCTGTTGTGTGTGTTTCCTCCAGCTTCACTGCATTATTTACCTGCTTTGTGTTTCTATTGCAAAGAAATTATATAACAAAAATAAATAGCATAACAACTATATACCAACTGCAAAAAACATCAAATCACTTCTTTGAATTTGAGCTTTCCCTTATTTGGCACAACAATCTACTGCAAGACAAAGGAAATAAAAAGTATTTTTCTCATGTAAGAAATGATCTAAAGAATATAAATTTCCAGAACACAATTATCGACAGAATAACACTAAAATAACTTTATATAAAACAATTTGGAACACAGAAGGAAGTAATATAATAATAGAACCCTTAAAAATAAGTTGTGCTGAAAATCATGATCTTCAAAAGTAAGACTAATTTGTATAAATGCATTTGAAACAATGCTAAGATCCAGATTCATGATAACTAAAGATCAATTTAATTAAAAAAAAAACTAGATGGTTCATACTTCTAAGTAACTATTCACTCAATTCCCTTAGCAGTAGTTCATTTTCCCATCTAATACTTTTTAACTCCTTTACCTAGCTAGCCACTAGTTGTGCCAACAACATGAATAAAGATTTTCCGACAGGATTACCAACGCCTGCTATTTCCAGTGGATATGATGTACACTCACTTTACAATCATAAGCCAAGGTCTGCCAATAGAAGTCAATTTCCCTTACCTAAAAGTCACTGGGATATCACCATTGAAGGATGAAAGGTTAATAATCTATGTACCTCTGCCATCACTAAGTTAGAAAAGAGAAGAGAGAAAAAAAGGAACAATATAAAAAACAATGCCACTGAAAGAAAAAAAATTAAATGAACACCGGTACATTGCACAAACTCACTTTTAGCCATTCTCTTGTTCTTTTTCTTTGTAATATCAAGTATGAGTATCTCTACAGCATTTAATCTGAACTACATCTAATGAAATCATGATATTACTATCCCTTCCTCAGGTTGCAGGAAATGCTTTCTTCTTCCACCCCTTCTGGAAATCCATTTCCTTTTTTTTCTCTTTTCCTTCGTGCAAGGCTTTTCCGTCTCTCTAGAATGAGTATTATACTGGTAGCTGTAGATATAATTTACCACAAGAACAGCTCATCATAGCAGCAACTACAGTAAATGACAGGTCTTCAGCAAAAGCACAAGATATTCAGGACATGAAATCTCCACTGGTGAGCATAAAGAACTCTCCATGAACCATCCTCATAATTATTTCCATAACAGCATTGGATAGTTCTTTAGTGTAACATTAACATGACCATACTGTAGAACTCCTAAAAACAAATGTTGCTATCCCATGGGCTTCCCAGTCTACGAGACAGTGATTTACTGAAAAACAATGTCTTAAAAACAAATTTTTACTATAGTAAATTTGAGCATATAATCTGAAATTCAGATATACACACTCACAATAATTTTTTGGTGGTAGAACTGACTGCACAATATTGCTTTAACAGAGTTGAGGATTTTGGCCACAATGACAACACATACTTGTCGATATTTTCTAAATAAATACATACATACTTTTATACCTATGAGAGAATTTGGTTGAGGAAGATTACTGGAAGTTTGCATTACAATCAGGTCACCATTACTAAACATATTCTGATGGAAACTAGAATACTATTACAGTCACTGAAGTCAAGGAACCCCATTTCACGGTTTAAAGAAGTTCTACTGTATCTTCAAATCAGCTTCTGATTCCCTCCTTCAGTCTTATGCCGGAAAATATGCCTCTTCACATAAACGTTCAAAATGTGGTAGTAATCACTTCCCTTTCCACCTTTCACTTCTCCATAAAGTAATGACCACTTTGCCTCCCCTTCATGATTTTGTATTTCTTAGAAATATATATATATACACTTTTACTTTCACTTTTGACTTCAACTATTACTACTTGAGTCAAAAAAAAAGAAGAAAAAAGAGACCAGTTTTTTTTCCTAGTTGCTGGCTAATTTGCTTCAGTGGAACATTCATCTAGTTGTCAGTCTTAAACACAGTATCATCTTGCAGTTCAACTTGTCACCTACTTTTGGACAGTAGTCAAAGCACACTTGATCTTTGTGAATGTATTATTCATGCACTTGCTCGACACTTTTAACCATTTTCAATGGAGTCTGGATTTCTTGGAAGTATTTGTGTCACTATAACTTACTTTGTATTTTCTTCTGATTTTTCCATCCCTTTTTTATATTAACATGAAACACGTAATAATTTCTTCTCTGATTTCACAGCACAATATCTTGCGTACATCATGAGAAGTAGGTTTTCCAGGTAACCAGTGCTTTGTGAGGTGGTCCCACACACTTATTCTATAAAATATAAAAATTGACAACAAGCACTGCTACTTTCATACATCTTTATAATCTAATATTAAAAAGAAATTTTGACATGGAACAAAACTGACACAAAGCTTGTTTGATGGTTTGATGCTGAAGAAGTATTATCTCATGCTTGGTTTTATTAATGCCATGCAACTCGCCGGTTTACACCAACTTATCACTGGTAATTCTTGTAATTCCCATCCTTTCTGTTAAATAATATCTTAAAACTGTTCTTATATCACATCCGTTACTGATTTTCCCTTTCCTTCTTTTCCTCTCGTCCTCCATAATCCATCACAAAACACGGTTCGAACAGCAGGATTGACGCTTCGGTCGATTTATTTCTTTTGTCTGTCTCATTTGTTTCTCACTGTTCAGCTACCAATCACGTTGTATCGTTTTCGTTTTCTTTTAGATTTTCCATTTCTTCCTGGTAAAGTCTGTCCACCTTGATCCATGTTGTGCACATTGACCGGAACAACTGTCAAAAGGAGAAACAGGAATTTGTGACAGCCATGTGGCAGCATTCAAGAAAATCAATAAGTGAGAAAGAACAAAAGAAAAAAAGGAGAAATGAAAGCAAGAAAAGAAAAATTGAAAGGTAAATATGAATTCTATTGATATATACAACTTCAGCCAGATCAGAGTTCATTGTGACAAATGTAGAAAAGTTAATGGATGCAATTTAATTTGCATTTTGATTGAACATTCATTAGAATTGTATCTCTTGCTTAGTGAAGCTATTCATCATTCTCATTTATACCTTTTCTACAGAACAGCTGTTACTATCACCGATTCATAAAACACAAAATGATATTTTATGAGGTCACAAACAGACATCCTATGTAAATAATATGAACAGCACATCCTCCACTCTGTTCGATATACCATCCTTCTAAAACCAGGCAACCAATACTAGAATCAAAGACAAACACAAAACTATATTCTCCACAACCCTTGTTAAGCCATATGAAAGCTCTCAGTCAAATGCCTTTCTTACCCCCATGATCCAGTGGTCATTGGCTAGCAAGTCTCTGAGGATGGTGGTTGTGTGCTTGTCGGGATGGGTCACCCGCATGTTGGTCACGGTCGACTTGCACTGAGAATAGTAATCGTACTTCTGGTGGGACACTTTATTGTACATCTGCGAGATGTTGGAGCACCGATCGCACACCTCAAAGTTCTGGGAAAGAAGAGGGTTTAAAATAAAGTTATCACATTAATTTTTGGATAAGCTGTATTACTTAATCAATATATAAAACTTTTGAGATAAAATTTTCCCTATTACTGGACACATACCTATAACAAAATGCAAAATTAATGACAGACACATACAGAAAAGAAGACAGACAGACAGACAGAAAGAGAGAAAGAGAAAGAGAGAAAGAGATGATATGGTGTTCCCTCATCATCCCATGACTGATGTTACTCACTCAGGGAAGATTGGGAACTAATTAGAAGAAGGAGAGAGAGAAAAAATGCCACAAATTGATTCATTATTGGATAATGCACCAATGACAGACACATAACTCCACACTATTTGGATGAAAAAAAAAGAAGTAGAAAGCAGGAGATAAAAACAAATAAATAAAAGAAACGATAAATCTATCCTTCTTCTAGACACTTAAGTAAGGTAACAAAGAGGCTATTAGACCTATCAAGTCTTACTGCAATCGTACCTTGGCATCGATTTCTGAAGGCATGGGTTCTCGAGATCGTAGTGTCTGTTGGTTGTACGGTTGCCCATAGAGCTGAGATAGCTTGGTGGCTGGCGCTTTGGAACACGCTTGGCACTGCTCAGCATTTTTGGTAATCATAACGTTTATGCATGGCCAAGTGTCCAAGGAATTCTGAAAATTGACATTCAAAAAATATGTAGAACAAAAAAGAAGTTATCTTTCAAAAATTTTGCCAAAAGTATATAACAGAAATGATAACTTTCCACTTTCAAAAAAATTAAATTTTACATCTGCTGAACAAGTTCCAAAAAAGTAATGGTATCCTGGTTTACAACTTGGGAAAAATTAATAATTTAAATCAACTTTACCATTTGCAATTTGTGTGAAATCATATTATATATATTAAATTATGAAAATAACCAAACCAATGCCAAACTCTACAATTTTACAATTCTTAGTGCATCATCATCCATATTATAAAAATTGCTAATACTCTTTTACAATTTGGAGAAAGAAAGAAAAAGAAAAAGATATATATACATATATATTTACACACATAATAAAAATATCCATTAACAAAATATATCTTCAAGAGACTCCCATAAAATCCAATCTAAAAAAAATACATAACGCTTCATACAATAAAATCTCAACAACAAAACACAACATTAAGTCACATGGTTCTCTTACCCGAAACTGTTCATTCCACTGGACTATCTCAAGGACCTTTCTCTTCCTCTGTTCTGCTAATTCATCAATCACTTTCACTCTTTCGACAAAGTAATCATCTGAAACCAAGGATAAGCATACATATTAGGGTTTCATCTACAATATAAAGGAATAATGAAGAGGCAAAATAATTTATTAAACAGCTATGAAAATGGAAAGTCTAATATATAATTATACACAAACAGGTACACTGTACATCAACAAGTCCTTTTGATATCCAAGACTTCAACCTCTTAATCTCTAATAGAGTAATGTCAGAATCTTACCATTTTCTTCATATATCTCCATGAGGAAGTTATTATCGAGAGCTTGAGAAATGAGGGTTTGAAGGTATATCTCAAAGCTCGGCATGTGTGAACGCAGCTCTTCAGAGATCCTGTGGAGAAATGGGGGAAAAAAATATTAGATTTATAAAAAAAAACTCGTATAAGATAAAAAATATAATCTAATAAAAAGTCATTAAAAAAAAACTTCATTCAAAGAGGGAAAGATGGAAAAAAAAAAAAAAAACAGTAAGAAAGACAGAAAGAAAGAAAAGGATTTGAAGAAGAAAAAATTGAAACAAAAATCAACAGAAAGTTAGGGGCCCTACAGCCTTCCCACTTTCTGAAATCCTATTCCGTATCTAAAGTCACTTCTTTTCAAAACATTATCAAATCCTCTGAAATTATCAATCTGATGCTGAGGTATAATAAAGGAAAGTCTCCTATCCTTTGTCCAGAGGCAAAATACAGCAAATGGATACTTACTCAAAATCTTGCTGCTGGTTTTTGACTGCACTCCACGATCTGTAAATATAATGTTATTGATTTAATATCACTGCATTATTTACATTTGGACTTCATTCACTATCTTTGTTTTTTTCTTTTGAATGTGTATTTCTCCTTTGTAACAAATAACAAAAACTAAATATAAATCAATAATCACAATAAAAAAACAATAAAAAAATATATAACAATGGAAAAAGAAAAGAAAGGAAAAGAAAAGAAAACACTAACGGCTCATCCTCCTCCTTCTGCTTCTCTGGTTCCTCATCCCCATTCTTGATGCCAACGAGCTCCACCACAGTGTCATACCGGGACTGGAACACAAAGGTCACCTTCACCCCTACGTACAGAGCTTTCGCCTGTGAAGTCCAACCGGAGTACTGTGATGGAAAGAAAAAAATAAAAGGTTTATATAACGAAGATAATGCCTAGTTTGGTACTTATACATTTTCTACAAATATGATCATATTTCATCCTTGGAGTGATTTCCAATATTCAGCAAATTAAATATGGATACCTTCCTCTTTCATTGAGCTTATTTTTCAACTTATATCATGGATTCACTTATCTTATTTTGCTCATTTATCTTGAACCATATAAATAGACTGTTTAACCCTTTTCCTACAGCTATATTTTTAGGGGGCGTATCTCTTTCATACTGCATTTTTTTGTTCAATGTACAAGCTAGTCATTCCTTTAGTTGTGTAACTAATGCATTGTAACAAATGCTCATTATTTTCACTTTGCCAATATATCATATATATGCTAATATATCATATATAAAATCTATATCATACCCTAAGTCCAGAAAATAATAGAAAACACATCATCTTAAGATGGCCAGCTGAGTCCAAACATCTTAAGATGTGGCTTGTCTCAGAAGAGCTAACCCACATTAAATGAATCCATCCTGTAATACTATAACCACAATGAATCTAGCTTAGTTTGCTTTTTAATCTGATTCAACACTAGATGAGACTAAAATAAAAATGGTGATAAAAATATAAAGAAACTAAAGCACTGCAAGATTTCATTCACTTATCAAAACAAAGTGCAACCAAGCTACAATAAAAATCCTCCAGGTCTTCCCTTACCGTTGATATGTTCCTGTATAATGTTTTTCCGTCTTTCTCAAATGCCTGGAACTTCTGCAGGAGGGACTTTCCATCAATCCTCCATATGGGTGGGTTTTCCATCATGTCCATGTCCCTTTTGGCCATCACAAAATCTCCACTCTAAAAGCAAGAAATACAAAATAAAAAAAATAAAGGCAAAATGTTATGGCATCACACAGGTTGTCAAGGGGAGTCTCTTAAAAGGCATAAAGATAACATTTCTATCAGCAACACACTATATATAAATGAATCTTCTATTTATTCATATTTCACAAAATATGTGCATGGACTCATTAATGACTGACTCACACACTCATTCACTCAGTAACATCCATGACCCACACACATATGCATTCATTCAACATTTCCCACAATGAACGGAATTGGCAATTTTGCAAAAACATCTACATCAATTATACACTGGACATTTGCTATGGTACAATACTGTAGAATTAGAAATGGATACAACTCACTGCCAGACCTATGTTCAAAATCCTTTATACACACATCAAAACCATCCACATTGAAAGCAAAACAATCGACTTTTTAATAATCTTTTGCATGACCCAATGACATTTCAGAAAATATTTCACATACAAGACTCCTTTCCTCTTTCCTACCATAATTTGTCACAATATGGATTTTTTTTTTCAATTATGGCTTCATACAGTGGAAAAAAGGCAAATAAAAAAATCAATAAATCTATAATTAAATAAATATTGATAAAAGACAATATCTAAGTAAAAACATGAGCAGAACAAATGAAACCATTCCATTCCCTAAACACCTTGGTTAGTCATAAAATTTGTAATCAATATCAAATTACCTAACACTTCGTTTAAGAGTAATTAACCCATTAACAACGTGGCTATTTTGGCTCTAAATGGTTGAAATGCCTGGATATTACTAAGCATAAGCCTAACGCCTCAGGATTCTCGGCCGCACTATCTGCGCTGTACGCCCAATCAACTCATCACGCTGGCTTTGACCAAATATTTTGACCTCGCGTCTGACCAAAAAAACACTAGATGTGATATCTTGTCACCCGTCGTTAACAGGTTAATGACTACACCTTTTGCAAAAACAATGGCTATTTTCTTGCTCAATCATACCATGGTAAACATACAATCAGTGAAAACAAATAAGCACACAATACACACACAAAAAGGGTAGGGAGCAGGGGACGGGAAGGGGGGGGGGGAATTGTAATATTCTTCTGCCAAATGAGAAATCACAAAATATCAAGTTTATATCATGTATTTACAAATTATACTGCACGCACACGCACACGCACACACACACACAAAAGCATGCATTGCTGCCATAAAAAATTAAGGAATATGCTAGTATAATTTCTAATTACTAAACACTGTTATAAAGTTAATGTTGGAATAAATTAGATGACACTTTAAACATTTTTACCAGTGGAGTGTGCAATTATCTACTGCAAACTCATACTGGGGTGTGCAATTTATCTCTAAATATCGTAACCGCACATTCAGCAGCATGAGCTATTCCTTACACTCCACATAATAATAAAATCCAATTGAATGAAAAGAAAAAAATAATCATTTGGTATAAAGAATACTTGCCAATTTTTATAATAAGTAAAATGACAAGGCTTTACCAAAAGTTAAAAGTTTAATCAAGCAACACAATTACCAATAAGAGTAACATGGAGGATGCTGTTTTAACCCTCTCTGGACGGGTGATACACTACCGTACCACTCATTCAAAAGCCCAGTGGCCGAGGGCACAGTATTGTGCCAGCCATTTAATTGATTTAGGCCTAAGCGCTCGAAAGCCCCGGCATTGTGACATTCAAGGCTGGAATGCCCCTGTCGTGAGTGGGTTAATGTAAATATAGAAATGGAGCAAACATTTTAATATTCTTTTATACAGGTAATTTCTACACATCTGTATTATTATCATTAAAAAAAAATGGCTCGCTTCATATACAACACTGAATTTGATTTAAGATCTGAAATACCATATGCCTAAACTAGCATAACTACTACTGACTATTCGACACACAAGGAGCAAATGGCTAAATATACGACCATCGAAAATACTCACCTTTTCTACACGAAACTATCCTCACTCCACACCTTGATTTTTTCGCAGTAGATGGATGTACTGAATCTAGCTAATGTCCTTTCGGATTTTTGGCTAACAACCTCAACCTGCCTCTTCAGGTTTTTATAGATATAAAATATCCTTGAAGCAAGGTTTATCAAGCAAGGTTTACCAAGCAAGTCTTCCAAACAACAAATAATGAAGGATAACTATAAAATTTACATCCCTAAAATGCAGTCCACTTAACCTGAAGCTAGATTATTTGGTGAAGGTTGTTAAACTCACCATAATTTCACTGTGTCGTAATAGGATGGGGCCTGCTGATAAAATGCTACCAAAAGGTTACATATAAAAAATTAGGGAGTTGGAGTCTGTCCTGTATGCATTACAAATAAATAAATAAAATCAATGTAAATACTGATATAAATATGTAAATAAATAAATAATTAAACAAATAATATATATATATATATATATATATATATATATATATATATATATATATATATATATATATAAATATGCATTTATATATGCATGTACATATTTATGTATGTATACATGCATGCATGCATGTATGTATGTATGTATATATATATGTATGTTTCTATGTGTGTATATGTATGTTATATATATGTATGTTTCTATGTGTGTATATGTATGTATGTATGTATGTATGTATATATGTATGTATGTATGTATGTATATGTATATATATATATATATATATATATATATATAAGTGTATGTGTATGTGTATGTGTGTGTGTAAGTGTGTGTGTGTGTGTGTGTGTAAGTGTATATGTGTGCGCAAGTGTGTATATGTGCAAGTGTATATGTGTATATGTTTGTAAGTATGTATATGTGTATATGTGTAAGTGTGTGTGTGTGTGTGTGTGTGTATGTGTATGTGTATGTGTATGTGTATGTGTATGTGTATGTGTATGTGTATGTGTATGTGTATGTGTACATGTGTGTGTGTGTGTGTGTGTGTGTGTGTGTGTGTGTGTGTGTGTGTGTGTGTGTGTGTGTGTGTGTGTGTGTGTGTGTGTATAAATATATACATAACATATATATAAATATCTAAATAAATAAATAAACACACACACACACACACACACACACACACACACACACACACACACACATACACACACACACACATATATATCTACGTATACATACATCTCAATGTGAAAAATTAAAAAAATCACTGCTTTTACTCTGTCTATATAATTCTCCACACCTTTTCTGTCCTTAGAATTGCATGAAATGTTTTCACATAATCTATGGGAAAAAAAAAGACTTCAAACTGTGTGCTATTTTGTAAGTACTGTTGATTTCTAATCACAATGAAAAGTATCATAAAAGCTCATTGCTGCTTTTAATACCAATTACTCTATATATTTTCTTAGTAGGAGAAGAAAAAGACAGAGCAGAAGAAAAAATGGATGGACAGAGGAAGAGAACGGGAGGGAGGGAGAGAGGGAGGGAAGAAGAAAGAGGGAGAGAGGGAGATAGGTAGGATGGTAGGGAAAGAGGGAGAGAGGGAGATAGGTAGGATGGTAGGGAAAGAGGGAGAGAGTGAGAGGGAGAAAGGGGGAAGGAAAGAGAAAGGGAGAGAAACTGAGAACAAATGGTATGGAAACGACCATCACACCTACAGAATCTATGGCAAGGGTTTAAGCTTTCCAAAAACTGCAACACAGACTACTCATTTCCAATTGTTAACTAGGAATCATTGTTCCTTACAAAACCAGACATAAGACATATATTTCAATGCCTAAAATTTCTGGATGGAGTGGTTGATTTTTCTGGACATCTAGGTCCTGTTTTTAACACCTGTGAAATGCAAGGAAGGAGGCCATAAATAACTTTCTCACATCTGTACATACAATCTGTGTAGTGTCTCAAAGCTGAAAAAAATGAAAGTAAAGCAAAGCAATGCAAAGCAAAGCAAGGCAAAGAAAAAAAGGGGTCAAATTTAAAAATTAAAATCTGGCAACTTCCCTTATACATATATAGACACCCTTAAACAAATATACATGCATAAAACAATGCCCTTGTGACCAAGCATCCCCACACTCTCACACACAAAATCAAGAAAACACACACACTGACACACACACACACACACACACACTATAACAAAACATAAGAGATTAAAAAGCTTTAAAAATCTGCTAGTAATTTTGTAAGTAGTAATTCAAACTTTTGGCTTGAGACTCAATGATTGTCTTTACTCTTAATCTTGAAGGTATACTTTCCTTATTGGAAGTAATCATCTTAATTCTTAATTAATAAGTCCTCAGGGAAAATTTCACGTTCTAGTAGTGCCCGCACTATCTAAGATTCTCTGCCTTAAATTTTGTGGGTCCATTTCATATACTATACATATCAGTAAGAGGTAAAATGCATTTGTTTTTTGCTTTTAAACACATTCCAATTGTCTAATCAATCTGGAAAGTGCTTGCCAAATTCAACGCTCTTCTTGTACTTACCTCACGGAAGGTAATTAGTACATTCTAGATCCATCTTACTGACCTTGAACTGAGATTCGACCATCTCAAGCTGTTCAGCGGTAAGCTGCGGACCCTCTGGTAGCCGAATGGTCTGGTTTTGACGCTGAGTGCGAGCGACGGCATAGTTGTAGGCAGAGCTCAGCTTTGATGGTGGATTCTTATCATCCGTCTAAGAGCATGTGAATTTAATCAGTTTTCGAAAAATTAAGAGTTTCCAATTTAATGAGCATCATTCTTGAGCCAAACTGATCTGCATACTACAAACAACACATCCGTGACATGCTGAGAGAGACAGCAGGGACACTTACACTGGACACTGTGTTGTCCTCACTGCTGGGCACTGTGCTGGAAGGAGAGGTCTGTGGGTACAACGGCGGGCGCCCTCGCCTTTTAGGAGGATTAACCGTGGAAGATGTGGAGCTGAGTTTGTCCGAGACGGAGTCGTTTTTGCTGCCACTCGTATCTAGTGCTCGCTTGACTCCCCCTGAGCCCCGACCCACACCACGACCTAAGGTAAGCAGATAAAAAAAAAACTTGGGTACTTGGGCTGTGATCTTTTCAATTTGACTTTCATCTACACTTGAATAGCAAGCTGTCAATTTCAAAATTTCAAATATAGGAAGTCCACTACTCTTTACCAAAATGCCAGTGATTCCATTGTCCATAATCAAGTTTCATAAGAAAAACAAGTAATTACTAACAAAATAACAGGCACACAGTACCTCTTAAACCACCAAAGCCTCTTCCTCTCCCACGTCCTCTACGTGGTTTGAAATCTTCTTCATCACTTCCAACAGCTGCCTGCTGAATAAAGAGAAAAAGGATACACATGAGTCAATCTTTTCTCTGAAATTTCTGGAAATACTTAAACTAGCACTCAATATATCATCAGATCTACTATACAGCTATGTCATATGTGCTAATCAACATTTTGCACTGCTTGACAGGTACATAATCCTATCTTGACCTATAAGAAACTTGATCATTAACCTTTAAAAGATGATAAGCAGTTGATGCAATTAGGTGTGGCCATCACCATCACAATAAAAGTTGTTTTACCATTATTTTCTTCCATTTATCTATTTCAATTTTTAGTCTCCCTTATACTGGTTTGTACAGCACACATGGCAAACGGCAGCAAATGTCATTCTACTTGCTAACCTTTCCATTTCTTTCTCACAAACAATTTTTTTTTTCCTCCATCCCTGTTTGCAGACAAAGCTCTAAATTTCACAGTTCTTAAGTGGTAAAGCATGCAATCTCTCCCAGGCACATTTCCTCTGGTCAGAGAATGAAAAAAAGGATCTGGAAGTAAGGTATTAAACAAACTAGAAACTATTGGAATGTTGTTTAAATTTCTTTTTTTGTTTCCTTTTCCTTAAAATCTCTTTGGAGAAAAATTAATTCAATCACAAATGGCATGCAGAAAGGTACTTCATAAAAACTTATTGTACAGCAATTTCTAAATGATCACTTAACGTCTAACCATGGAGCAAGAATTCATAGAATATTCATTATGCTATTTGTTGATAATTTCCTACATTTTATTCTATTTCACTCAATCGTCACCCCTCTGTCAAAGAGACGGTGAGTGATGTGTGACAGTCAGACCAGGAGGGTGTAGATGGAGCTTAACTGCTGCTTGGCCACAAAAATACTTTCTACTTATGTCATAATTTTTGTTCTCTTCTTTGTTGAATAGTCTTATCTATTTTTTTTTCCTTTTTTATGCATAAAAGTTTTAGTTACCTTTGTCATTATAAGTAAAGGATGTAATAGGATAACTGTTTAGATAAAAAGGACATTTTTACTTAAAGCTTCTTATAGCATTTTTTTTCTTTTTCTTTGTACAAGCCATAAAGCATTAGCTATAATACAGTTAGTTAAAAGATCTAACTGACTATTAGGAGATAAGTTTGTCTTTCTTCATCCATTAAAAAAAAAATTACTTTACATACTTTATAAATTCATATGTCATTTCTTTTCAGATGATATCTATTTTTTCTTCATTTGTTTTATATCACTATTACTCTTATGAGATGAAGCAACTCACTGACCAGTCTCTACTTTGAAGGACACTGGCATACCCTAGTCTCAGACCAAAAGTTACCTAAAGCCTGCATATTTTACCTATATAATTATGGGAAACAAGATAATTCTTCAATGAGGAATTTTTATGCTCTTCTTGACTTGATTCAGCAGTTGCTGTAAAACTCAACCCTAAATATCAAATGGTAATAATATTTTTCATCAATGCTACTACTTCTTGACACTCTCTAACTGTATCAATAAATTCCTATGATAAATACTTTCACATGTATAGTGGTGTAAGGAAAATTATGTAAATTATGACAAATACCTACAGACCTCCAGGAATTTAGTCATTCGAATGTCGCATGATGACTGCTCTCTAGAGATTTGATCAGCTTTGTGGTTAAATGGTAAATGACCAGGGCAGAGTTACTTGATGTTGCCAGACGTTCAATAACTACTGGGGAGCGGGGAAGGGAAAGGAATAGACAATGACAAATATCCACAAAGATCACCTCTGCTAATGGGGCTTGTATGAACTTCAGCTGAGAGTTATTGCTTAATTTTTCAAATACTCATTATCATCCACATTGAAATGAATGTTACTGGTATAGATATAAGCCTCAACTGACCTCAAAAGACACAAAGGACAAAAAAATAGAAGGAATTTCATTGGAAAGACAAACGATAATTATCAATAACATCACACAGGTAAATGTGATTAACCCCACATTTCATGTTTTTCATTTCTATTTTTAATATCAAATCTGACTGTGCTGGAAAAAAAAAACTTACAAAGTGCATCTGTCCATTGATTTCCTATTACATACTGGTTTTCTTACAAATAAAAGAGGAAAACTGGGTTTAACCAGGGGGACACTTATTTTCCTACTCTTAGAGTAAATCCTGTCAGAACACAGGATTTTTTTGTCTTCCCATATTGGTATCACTATGAATACAAAGCATATTACACACACCCTCGCCCTCACCCTCTCTCTCTCTCACACTCATTTACTCACTCACTCACTCACACACAAAAACACACCCTCACACTCACACACACACACACTCACACTCACACTCACACTCACACTCACACTCACACTCACACTCACACTCACACTCACACTCACACACACACACACACACACACACACACACACACACACACACACACACACACACACACACTCACACTCACACTCACACTCACACTCACACTCACACTCACTACGTAACCACTTATCGCAATAAACTTGTCAAAGTAAAAAAAGAGAAAGTTCCTCAAGATATCCATGTGATAGTAATCTTAGGGTTTAATAGACTCAGATTTCACTTTTTATCTTCGGTCCGGGTCTAGCACATGATATTTATGGCACTGGTGTAAACTGTCACCAGAATATACAGTGACACTCAATGGATGCAGTTGCAATTTGAAAAATATTTGATGTAATAAAACACAACCACTTATCTTTCACTAATCTAGTAATAAAAATCCTTCTGTCAAAGAACAATATTGATCCCATATCAAAAAGTCCATATGAAATGTCAATTAAATATCAATATGTATCTTTCCTAACTCACCACTAGAACAATAACAAGCAGTATCTCATTGCTAGACCAAACTGTCTTATATAAATATAGGTAGAAATCATACAAGTATCAATATAAAAAGAGATTTCACCTTCATCAATTGTAATAGAGTGAGTGTACTACAAAAGAAGGATGGTTCTTTGAATATGAGTGGTTCCCAGTGCATCTACCTACCACACTAAGGTTAAAACATCTCCGTGTACTAATGGAATGACTTCAGTACATGTAGCAAACAGCAAAGTCCTCATGTCAATTTAAATAATTCAAGAACATTTTCATTCAATTTATACCTGTACATAGAAGGAACATTGCTTATAAAATATTGCTTTTTCATGTAGTGATGCCAAACATACAGGTGAAGTGTTATGTACATAAATATTGGCAATTATTTCCTCATATCATGGCCTAATCATTATATCATTCAAATGCACTTCCAAATAATAATGCAGCTTGCTATGTCAACAATACTCAGAATATTTAATTTTTCAAGTTTTCACCAACAATGCATTTCTGCACAATTACTTTGATATTCATGCAATAATAGCTGTCAAAAGTTTTCTGTGATTTTTTTTTCTTTTTCTTTTCTTTTCTTTCCCCCCAGAGTAATTCATTATGGGCATATTTTCTTCACACCCTCTTCACATAGCACTAGCACTTTTACTTTCCAAGTAATTCACATTTTCCTTTCTTTACTGTTCCTTGTCACATTTATCTTTTATTTTTCTGATTCACTATCTTTTCTTTTCCGTGTACAAAATGTTTTTCATTTCTGATCGTTCTTCACTCACACTGAAGTTACATCAGCATTATTCACTCAAAACAAAATATCTTTGTGTGCGTGTGATAAGTAGGAGTGTAAATATGAGAATAAGACAAGTTAGGATGTCTAAAAATGTATAGTACAATGTGTACATGTAAAGAAATGTATAGTACAATGTGTACATGTAAAGAAATGTAGAGTAAAATGTGTACATGTAAATAGAGTACAATATGTACATGTAAAGAAATGTAGAGTACAATGTGTACATGTAAAGAAATGTATAGTAGAGTACAATATGTACATGTAAAGAAATGTAGAGTAGAATACAATATGTACATGTAAAGAAATGTAGAGTACAATGTGTACATGTAAAGAAATGTAGAGTAAAATGTGTACATGTAAAGAAATGTAGAGTACAATGTGTACATGTAAAGAAATGTATAGTACAATGTGTACATGTAAAGAAATGCATTACCTTTCTGTTGATGGGGTTGAAATCAGGATCATCATCCGAGTCCGACAAGTGGAAGTCTGGATCAGAGTCACCATACCCATCTGGCTCTATGTTTCCATACCGTTGGACTGATCGTGCTGCTCTG
Organism: Penaeus japonicus; assembly: GCA_017312705.2. Lineage (NCBI taxonomy): Eukaryota > Metazoa > Arthropoda > Malacostraca > Decapoda > Penaeidae > Penaeus > Penaeus japonicus. Next base: position 141,286 of record BOPN01001703.1, on the reverse strand, counting down.
CGTGGGGTCTCTCTCTGTGGGATCATTTCTGGGTGGGGTGGGGTGGGGGGAAGAGAAGACAAAACATTTTAGAGATGACAAATTGTACCCCAAATACACCTACTATGATAAGGTAATAAATGAAATCCTGTTATGATTTCAAAAGACTGTCTTTAAAGGCACCATGTTCTATGCCTCAACCTACCTCCACTGCCAGGTGACATGCCCCCAGACATCCCGGAGCTTCGCCGCCGCCCTCTACGCGCTACGTTCCGCCGGCCACCAGCAGGAGTCTCTCCTGCATCACTGTTTGTGGTGGACTCTGAGCTGTTCGTGTTTTCTCCGTCTGTGCCCGAAGGCTTCTCACTGGAGTCTGTGTTGGCGGACAGTTCTGTGTTTTGTACTGAGGGGTCTGGGTCTGCAGGAGTGTGGTCTGTGGGAGTTATGTCCTCTTCTGGAGGGTCGATCTCCACACCAGTGGATGATATTTCGGAAGTGGCTGCATTGGACTCCTCCTGGCCAACTCCTTCTCGTGAATCTTGGTCATACTGGTTCTCCCCGGGGTCTCCTGAGAGACAGGAAAGATAGAGTGAGCTATATGCAGATTACTAGCATTTAACATTACACAAGTATCTATCATGGGCAGAAACACTTTTTAATTTCCTTCTTAATCTTTAATGAAAGTAACACTAATTCTGAGTACAAAGAAACGGATCAAGGAAAACTGTTGACTCCAGCCACTTCTCAATCATGCCACTCATGAGTTCCTTCCACACCGTACCACACCACTGGTTCTGCGCTTCTCACCAATCTTCTTGATTAAAAATGAGGAGAAAAAAAATACTAATAATAAAAGACATACTGCCAATACCCTCATGACAGTGACCACAACACCTACCCGTGGTAGTGCTGGGTTTATCGCCAGAATCTTGGTTTTCGATGAATGACATATAACTGCTCATGTAACCAGGTTTGTTGGTACCATTGGCCATGCCTGAAATAGCAAGATATCATATCTTAGTATGGAGCTAAAATGAATAGGATGTCTTAATAAAGAAACCTTTAATCATCTCTTGGGGAGGGGAACAAAGTAAATAAAATTAAAAAAAGGGAGAAAATGTAAACAAATAATTATAAAATATCTATACAAAGTAAATAAGATATAACCAGAAGAATAATCAAATGAATCTATTTGAAATCACACCCTTCCAGATCCTGGAATGGTAAATATTTACAACACAAACAACTGCCACAGGCTTCCATGCCTACAGCACTTCAGAAAAAGTCAACAAACATTCACTACATAAATTCAGGAAAGATAAAGCTTATGGATTTCCCTAGTGATTCATCAACCAAATATAGAACCAAGCTCTATCTTGCCAGAACACATGTAAGTAAGATTTGTTGTCCTTTGCTATAGTGCCAGAGGCAAACAGGCCACAAGGAGTGCTTGCAACTGAGTCACTATTAAGTCAAACCAGACCATAGGTATTCACAGATCACAGTACATTTCAAATAACACTATCACTATGGGGAAAAAAAATCATTCTGAAGGTCTCACCAGGTGTCTTGTAAATATTTACCAGAAGTACAGAAGCAACATATTTAGTAATAAATAAATCAATAATACTATATACTCCAGAAAACTGAAAAACATATTATGACTTATATAAGCCACCCCTTACTAATGGGTAATCTCAAATACAAACTGACAGCTGTAATAAAAGTGCAGATGAGGATAATGAAGAGCGAGGGGTAAAAATTATTCATATGCATACACATACAAATAAACACAAAGTTATGATATCAATATGTTTGATGTTGTCATATAAAAATAAATATATAAATAAACAGCTGAATAAAAAAAAGCACACTCATGAAATAAACCATCTTAACTGGGGAGTGGGGGGGGGGAGACAATGAAAACTTGAATGAATGAAAATAATCAATAGACAATGATGGAAAGAAAGAAAGAAAAAAAGAAAAGAAGAAACAAACAACCAAAATCAATCACTACAAATACAAATGAACCATTGTCAGAAAAGGCAAACCATCTAACAAAAGAAAACTTAAACAAAATAGGTAAACCATATTTATGAAAAACTTTATATTTCTTTGTGATGTCATGCTTCTATATACCAGTATCATTTCTTTCCTTCTATTTTACAATCATCCAGGTAAATGATGCCTGTCTGACATACTGTACGTCATTTTCTACCATTGTCAATTACTTGTATGCCTTGATAGGTTATTTTTTTTATGATTATTTATATACCACTGTGGGTTATCTCCCATTACCTATGTGTTTTTGTATACTATTATGTATTTTCACCCACTTTTTTGTGCATCCATCTACAATCATGTATCTTTATCTACTCTTACTGATGGCTTGTAAAACTGGCCAGATTCCTTCCTGCTGTCAAATGTTCCCAGGCAACAAAAAAAACAAAAACAAAAAAAACTTGTGCAAATTCAAAACTAGTACTTCAGAGGTTCTCAGTCTATTGGTCCATCCTATAAACAATCTTGAATTGTCATATTGTAAACCTAATGGAAAGTAACACTGTGAATCCCATAGATTTTTTATATTTTACAGCCCCCGGTATTTATCAAATATTTCCTGTGATGAACATAAGCACGTCTTGCGATGACTTAGCAGTTACTGTCTATTAATAATTATCATTAAATCATTACAACCCTACTATCATCTAAAATTAAGAATAAAATAATAAATTCAAGGATCTATCCTGCTCATATATATAGACTTCATATCAACCCCTTCGTGACGGGCATATTTCGTGAGGACAGATCACTTTCGTACTGCATTTTTCCTTTTGTTGAAATTAAAGGACACTCATTCCTTCTATTGTGGTGCCTATCATACCAAATGCTACTGTCTTCATTTGCTAATTTACTATATATAGATTTGTATATAACACCAAACGTCTAGAAAATTAAAAAAACACAGAATTCTAAAGAAACCCAGGCCAGGTTGAGAATAAGAGAGTAAAAACAACTAAATCTATAAAATTGTTACCACATTCTATATCAAATAATAAATATTAGTCTGGCCTAACTTTATTCATTATTGATTTACTATCAAGAAAAATAAAACTGATAACAACATTCAAAACAAAGAAAGATCTTAGAGGACACACTCAAATAATGTCTGAATATGGATTTTTTTAAAAGTAATATCAAATAAAAATGAAGGAAAGAAATAAGGAAAAAGGAAATCAACAATCGGCTGCCACTGCCTCCAAGCCTTCAGCGGTCCGGGAAAGGCCAACTAACCTTCACGACACGCAGTACATTCGGGTAAGATAAAACTCGAGCCGATTCCTCACATGACAATATATCCACGGGGAGTTCAACAAGCTCTCTTATTCAACAATGAACATGATGAAGGTCTGTTGGCTTACAGGAGCACTGACAGGCAAGGAAGTCACGCCTATTGTTTGAGCCCATTTACCATTGTTTGAGTTTCGGTCCTTCTAACATCACTTTTCTCCCTCACTTCATCAGTTAAATTACATCACACTGAGTGTCCTTTTGGTTCTGTTTAAAGGCAGTTTTCATTACTTTTGTCTATCCAAGAAATTATATTTTTTATTAATGCCAAACAATGAAACAAATAGATCTAAAATAATTCCTAAAAGACATTCAAACTTGACAATAGAGAGAACTCCAGCTAACATTGTCGACTCCTTGGAAGAGAGGAATAAACTGATGTTCTGAATTAGCATGCATTTGTACCGATCACCTGACAGGCCTACAATCACTTCAAAATCAATTCCCGAGGAGACATTTGCCTGGATTTTCTGTCACTCCCTGGAAAAGTTTTAATGATCGTTTGACAATGACACGTACAAAGCCTCTCTACTTGTGACCCCTGTGCACAAAACCTTCTCTGTGTCGAGCGTAAACGGCACCACAGTTGCACCTCCACGCCCCCCAAAACAAAGGGCCTAATTACACTCAACAAGAAAGGAAGATCCGTCTAAAGGGTTGGTAAGTCAAAGGGGAATTAAGACAGCCTCCCTAACCCTGAGGCCAAGGACGACCTCGAAACATAGGCCTAACAGCACCTCTAACGTCACCCTCCAGCACCTCTTCTTCGAGTGCCAAGTTTTATCCTCGAGTGACATCACACACCAGGCATTTCCTGTGGCCAGCACCTTGCCCGCTGTGACACCTGTCATGC